>PVIJ01005115.1:0-108000 GCA_004024925.1 Scalopus aquaticus
AAGAAATACGTGTTATGTCAGCACACACACACACACACACACACACACACACACACACACACACACACACAGCCCACAAGCAGGGAAAACATTTCATGAAGAAATACCCCCTTACGACATGCAGAATGCCCTCCCGCCCCTGCCTGTATTCTCCCTACTGGTGAGCATGAGCTTTTACTCCTTACCTAGGGCTCTTTCTACCCCCTTTTCCCACCCCGCAGTTCTGCTTCTCACCTGGTGTTTTCTCTCTTCACCCACTTCCTCAACCTGATGCACTACTTTGCACTTGTCTCCATGTTACCTTGCAAGCATTTTAAAGCCCAAGGCATGTCACTCCCCATACAGGTTATGAATGAGGGGAGGTCAGGGAGATCTGTGGCGCCCCCTGGGGTGCCAATAACAGCCTGAGCTCACAAGCAGGGTCCCTCGCCCTGGCTGGGGGCTCCGACCCCTTCTCGGTCCTCAGCTTGCCCCACCCTGCCACCCCAGCTCTCCTCCGGGGCTCTTTGGAGGACCCTGGCCGGACTCCTGGCAGGGTGTATCTCACTGTGATTAATATAGGCCCCTTTAAGCCCTGATACCTGCCAGCACCAACTGTTTATCGTGCAGAGGGACTGGCTGTGCGACATCTAGAGATAGCAGGGCGTGGGGCTGGTGGGGAAGGAGACAGAGGACAAGGGGACATGGCGAGGAGGTGGGGGAGGGGAGGCGCTGGGGCTGAGAGCTGAGCTTGGAGACAGCGCCCAGGTGAGCCAGAGGGGGCTGGCATCAACATTCCCCTTGGAGATGCCTCCTGGCGCTCCCTTGGTCAGAACAGACCCCGGGTGCTCTCAGGGCTTAGCTCCCAAGGAAAGGCACACAGACACATGTCTTCCCAGGAGCCTCTGCCCGGAGGGACACAGGACCAAGACCTCAGTCTGGGCAGCCCTTCGCAAAGTGCGCTTGCAAAGTCGTCACCTTCACTGCAGCCTCGTACGGAGGTGCCAGTGCCCTCTTTACCCTGATGGGGAAACTGAGGCTGCTTAGTGACACCAGGCATCGGACTGAATGGAGTAGTGTGGCTTGAGTAGTGTGGCATCCACTAATGTGCAGCTAGGCTAAAAGTGAATGATTTAGAAGCTACTGGATGTGTGTGTGTGCATGTGAGTGTGTATGTGTGTATGTATTTGTATGGAGAGAGACAGAGAGAAAATCTTCCCCGGCTTCTCTCAGCAGAGGTATATCTAGAGGATATGGTGACTTTGGACCTGGGCCGGTGCAGGATACAGGCCCTGCTGCCAGAGGTGGAGAGGCTGCCATACCCCACACTCCCTTTGGGTGCAGCCCCACGTCTGCGGCCCCTCTCCTGTCCCCAGTGAGTCCCATGGTCACATGGGGCAGGAGAAATTTCGAGTCAGATGGCGAGCGTCCTTATCTCTTTTAGCACCCTCTTCCAGAAAGCTCACAGAGGCAGCCAGCTGTGTGAGGTCAGAGACAAGGTCTGACTTGCTCAAAATTACCTTGTGAGTGTGCTGGGACACAGTGGATTTGCAAATGCGGTGGACTCTTGAGTGAATGAGGCCCAGTGTCCAAAGAATCTGTGTTACTGGCAGGGAGATGGATCTGGAGAGGGCAGAAGAAAGACAAAGATCATTTGTGGTAGTTGTGGGGCCAGGGACAACGCGAATCCCCTGCTCCTCCAGTATCAATGTAATGGGCATCATGAGCTCCCATTCTACAGATGAGAAAACTGAGGCTCAGTGAGGTTAATATCTACTAAAGATTACACAGCCAGTGGTCAGACTATCCAGCCCTGTGCACCCTGGAGCTTCTGTACTGGCTCCAAGGTGACTACATGCCAGCTTCTCCCCTCCTCACCAACTTTTGAATGATTAATACGTTTCAAAGCAAACCATGCAGTAATTGGCACAGACCTCTTATTTCTGTCAACACGCTATTCTCTGGGGAACAGTGGAAAGTGGTCTTCGGAGATGCAACATCCTGGATGGGAGGAATAAGGGGGAGATCTATTATGCAGAGGAACCTGTATGTGGCCCCTGGGGCCAGGCTGCCTCTGACCTCAGTGTCCATTTGCATCTCAAATTTCTGGGATGCTGGGAGTCCACATAAACCTCAATCCTTAGGCAGAGCCCTGAGTAGCAGTTGAGCTGAACTTTCACTAAAGAATGACAAGGTGCTCAATCACAGCTGGTGATTAGCCAGAGGCGTGGACAGCCCGTTTCTGAGTCACTGTTCTCCTGGGTGCAGAAGCTGAAGACTGATGCAGTCAGGTCTAGGCTGGAGCCCCGGTCTCTAGAAGCCACAGGCCCGGTCTGATCTCTCTTGCCCCCTCCGAGCCCCCTTGACCTGATCAGGTATACAGGACAAGTTAAGCAACTAGTAGACGACCCCTGCCCTGGAAAACTCTTTTTCACTCCCTGCTTATCCTCTCAGCGCCTGCTTTCCTTTGGGATCTGGCTTATTCCTTGCAGGTATGAAGCTAGTAGGTGCAGGTTCAGAAACTAAAATGGATTTCAGAAGCCAGAGAGGGTGCAGTGGGGCTGGACATGGGTGGAATGCAGTGCTGTAAGGAGAGAGCAGTGAGTGTGGCCCTTTCTACAAGCTGGAACCCCAACAGGCTCACTAGCCAAGCCTCAAATGTGGGCATGGGGGGTGATGACAAGGCCCGCAGACGCTGCAGGAAGAGTCTGGCAATTGAAACTGGAGTCTTGAGTTCAAGGCTAGTCAATATTTGGGTAGCTGGAAAAATAACTCAGTCTCTCTAGATCTGTTTGTTTATCTGGAAAGTGGGCATCGCAACAATCCCAACTTACCTAGTGGACACGGAGCCATCCAGCCCTCGGCACACGCCAGCACTTTGCCTAACTACATAAATGTTAGTTAGGCCTGGGAATTTCACACACACACACACACACACACACACACACACACACACACACACACACACACACACCAATTTAAAAACAATCCCAGCCTGGGATGAGGACCTTCCTCCATGCAGGATTCTTTTTCCTGCTTTGCTGGGAGTGATCCTCGTCCCCTAAGCATTCAGTAGGGACTGTGTCTGGGGTCCCCCACACCAGTCAGACTTTCCTGCAACCTTGCATCATAGCGTTCCTCTTGGTAGAAGAGACTCAAGTCATCTGAGAGGCCCCAGGAGAGGGGTGTCTGGGTTAGGAGCTGCGGCGCACCGTGCTTGGTCAGCCCGCGTCCCAGCCCAGCAAAGGCCCTGGCCAGAGCCCTCACAGCTGCCGCAGCCCCAGGAGAGAAGCCCTCCAGCCCGGTATGTCTAGGCCGGCGCATCTCTACCGAGTACATATCCGTCATGTGTTTCCACCTGCTCCATTAACCTTTGGGGGGTCCCAGCGGGTCTGGTGGGCGAGTGGCCAAAGGCATCTGTGTGTGTGGCGGGGAGGGGGGTTCGGCGGCTCCGGAATCTCTTGTTCTTCGGTCACAGGTGCCAGCTACATGCCATGTACCAGGTGGGGCTCCTGGGGCAGAGGATGGATGGACTGGAGGCCCAACCTGGACCGCCTGGCCACGTTCCCACCTCCAAGTGGCCCTTTTCGTGGCTGCCTCTGAGGAACGCCGGGAGGGAGCAGGTATGATGGGGAAACGCCAAGTTATGAATGATTCCAGAGGCTGTAATTAGCTGGTTCTCGGCTGCTGTATTTTTAGATACAAATATTGTCACCAGACGTTTCACAGCCGCTCCAGAAGCTTTCTCCTCTCAGGTGCCCCCCTTTTTCTTGGCAAATGGGAACTTCCCTTTCTCAGATGGAGCCAGGATTCCAGGACGACCTGAGGCTGCAGCTGGAGCCCCCTCCGCTTCAGTGGGAGCCCGAGAGAGGCTGAGGAGGCCTGCGGCTGGGCACCCGAGTGCAGCTGGCAGATTCCCCAGACACGCTCCCCAGCTTGAGACACCTGGCATCTAAGACTCCCCTTCTAAGGTCCAGAAACAGCCCAGATGGGCCCCGTCTTCTGCAGCGCCGGTGCCCTGGCTGGGGGTGCTCTCATTCTCAGGTGCAGTGTTACTTCACGGGTCCGAGAGGTAGAAGAATTGTGAACGCCTCATTGAGTCCACTGCCTAATTTTGCAGATGAGAACAACATAGCACGGGGAGAGTACAGCCTCGTCAGAGGTCACACAGCTAGAAGAGGAGCCGGAAGCAGAAACGGGGCTCACGCTGGCCCCAGGCCTCTGGCCCCGTGGATCATTTCCAGCGGAGGCACAGAGAGTGCCGTGTGCACACCCAGATCTGGGCCACCCTCGAGCTTCTCCAGGATGAGAGATGCTCAGGTTCATGGAGATTTGTTAAGTATTCATTGCATTACTCTCAAAAACAACTGAGTAGCTTAAAACAACCACTTATTATTATTACCTTTTTGTTTTTTTAAGGTTTATTTATTTATGCAGTCAAGAGCTAGGGTGTAGGCCAGAAGGGTGTGTGTGGTGGGGAGGAGAGGATTCATCAGAGACAGAGTGGGGAGCAGAACAGGTGGATTGGCTGAAATACACTGCTGAGGGGTGCAGTCAGCGAGACAGGAGAGGTCTGCTGCGCCATGTGGGTCAGCCCCCTTGCCGGGGATCAGACATCAGCACTGCAGTAGCTGCAGATAGCTTCACAGTGCTGAGACTTAACCCTCTGTTCCCCCAGGGAGGCCCTTATTACCTTTTATACAATAGCCCGCGTGTTGACTAGGCTCAGCTGGCTGGGTTTTGGTGGGGCCTCCCACACCGATACAGTCTGACGGAGGCTGGCGGGGGCTGGTCAACCAGTTGGGGTTTCTTCACACATGTCTGGGGCCTCAGGGTGGCCGGAACCACTGCAGACTGGCTAGGCTTACCCCTCACTCCACGCAGCTTCTCAAGGCTGGCTCGGGCTTCTTCACAGCATGATGGACTCGGGGCTGTCAGACTGCTTCCCTCGTGGCTGGCTCCCCCAAAGTGGGCACTCTGAGAGGCCCAGAAGGACTCTGCGAGTCCGCTTATGACTCAGCTCCAGAAGCCAGCTGCCAGCACTGCCGCAACTCACTGGTCCAAAGTAAGCTGGGGGCTAGCTCAGATTCATGGGCTCCACCACTCGCCCTGTGATCGTGGGGGCCTTTTTTTTACGCTTTTGTGGCTCAATTTTCTCTTCTGTAAAATGGGAATAATCTTAGCAACCTATTTTATAGGAATACTTGTGAAGACTCCCCCCTCCCTCCCCTACCCCTCTCCTCCTTACCCTCTCTCCTTCTCCTTCTTCCTCTCCTCCCCTCCCCTCTCCCACCTCCCATTCCCAACAAAGTGGGCCAAAACACTCACTTTGGGCGTCTCAAGGGTGTGAATGCTGGCAGGCATCACTGGAGACCCACAGTACGGAACGTGTAGACAACTATAAAACAAAACTAAATTGAAAGTGGGCATTTGGTCTCACCATGTAGTTTTCTATATAATTTGACTCTCTTGAGCGACACTTTGCCTGGTGCTTCCCTTTTTCTTCTACCTTCTCCTCCCTAAGCCACCTACCTCCTTCTGCTGTCCCCTGTGATCAAACTGGAAATGAGGCACCATGCTTGGACCCTCCAGGCCGTTACTTACAAGCTGGGTGACTGTGAACAGTGTAGGCCTCAGTTTACCCATCTTAAAATGGGAAAAATAATAGTAGTGACCACCTTTTTCTCCTCCAATTGGTTGAGATGACGAGAGCGGCTCACATGTGGGTACTCTCTGGACATAGGTGACCCCTGGGTGAGCGTCCCCATCGGTTCATCTCAGGGACCCAGTGCCCAGACGCAGCAGGTCCTCAGAGGCCCCGTGCAGACATAGCTGCAGCTCCTTTCTGATGAACAGTTCACTGAGTCAGTGCCACAGACAAAAGCTGAAGAGAGAAGGGAAATTCAGCCTCTTAACCCAGTGGTTTGCTTCCCTCGGTGTCAAAGAAATCATTGAGAAACGATTTCTCCCCATTTACAGTGCCGAGCTATCTGTGTGCTGTGTGAGACCCAACTCGAGTGAAAAATCATTGACTTTTCCAGCTTCTACCTGGCTTCTTTAGCCCAAAAGAATCTAGACTTGGTATCAGCAAACGTGGTTTGAGTCTGGCTTTGCTACCTACTAATCTTCGGGTCCTGGCCTCATCTCGGAGCTCAGTTTCCTCATCTGAAAGATGGAGATGCTAATGTTGCCTTATTTCAGAAAAAAGTGAGATGCCATATTAGAGAGGGCGCTGTGGGCTGCAGAGAGTGCTATGAGCCCAAGGGATGCTTACTCACTCCCAAAGGGAGTGTTTTGGCCCAGTTGGTGGGGATGGGAGGTAGGGAGAGGGAGAAGAAGGAGGAGAGAGGGTAGAGAGGGTGGGGGGTAGTGGAGGGAAGGGTACGTCATCACAAGTATCCCTATAAAATAGGTTGCTAAGATTATTCCCATTTTACAGAAGAGAAAACTGAGCCACAAAGTCATAAAAGGGGCCCCCACGATCACAGGGTAAGTGGGGGAACTCGACCCAGGGCCTCTGATGCAGTCGACCTGCTCAGACACTCTCCTGGTCCCTGGGGACGGAGATGAGGAAGACCCGCGCTTGCTCCCAGAACTTCCTGGGAGAGGATTCAAGTTGGAATGTTGTTCTGGACTTGTCGTTAAGAGATGGTGTTGGCCTCCAGGTGAGTTTTCTCAGCAGTGACCCACTGAAACGGGAATTCATCAACAGAGAAAAATAGCTATTACAGATTTGACCAGACCATAACATTTTTAAATGTATCCATCCACAAAATTACATTTTGGAATGATAGCCCATGTTCACTAGACAGCTGAGGATCTAAGAGGAAAAAAAACCCACCACCTATGGCACAGAAGAAAAATATTACAAATGTGTTTGCAGTGCTTTATGGTTCAAAAAATGACTTCATCAATTCTTGCCGTGTTTCATATTAAACAGGATGGAAGTGAAGTGCTCTTTGCGGAACCCCCTTTGTGTGGGAAGGGGGCTGGGGAGTGGGCACTTCCTCTCCAGTGTTCCGCGACCTCCCTCCCAAGCTGGAGCCCTCTCCTGAACCTTGCTGGGGTCACCTCTTCCTACAGTCCCTCGGTGTACCCACGCTTGCAAGTTTCCTCCTCTGCAGTCCCTGCCATCCATCATTCCTGCTGTCTCCAGCCAACAGAGAACAAATCACTCTTTGCACATTTCAACCTTCCAGCTCAGGCCATGCACAGGAGCGCTGGGGCTGAGGGACAGTCAGTCTCCCACAGAATTGAGGTCCCCTGGGTTCTGAATCCTACTTCGTGCCCAGCACAGTGTGGTGGGCGGATGCACGTGATCTCATTTCACCTACAGTAAGTGCTATTATCCATCCCCTTTTCAGCTGTGGAATGGAGGCTTGTGGAGCTTAAGTAATTCTCCCAGCCCCACACAGCCAATTAGTGGTGGCACTGGGATTCACACCCAGGCTGTCTGACTCTAGCGACCGTGTCCTTAGCCAGCATGTTATACTGTCTTCTCAGAAGGCAGAACACAGCTAATTCAGAAGGCTTGTCCACTTGTCTCTGACATGTGGTACAGAATAACCTCATGTATTCCCTCATTATTTATTCGTTCAAGCATGCATGTACTGACTCATACGACGCATCTTAACTATACATCTTGGGGCATGTTTCTGCTTGGTGGCTGAAAGTGTGGGCTCTGGTCAGACCACAAGAGTTCAAATCCCAGATCCACCGCTTACTAGCTGTGGGCCTTTGGGCAGCTTCCCTGATTATTTGGGGCCTTAGTTTACTCACTTATAAATGTAATAATAGCGGGTGTCCTCAGTGTTGTTGAATGTACTAAATAAGACGATATGCACACAACACGTAACACAGTGTTTGGCACGTGGTGTTCACGCTGCAGAGTTGGCCAACTTTGCTCTCTACAGCGGCACGTGTTCGGTGCTGGGAAGGCACCCCTGGCATGAGAGAGAAAGGATTTTATTCCATGGGCATTAGGGAGGCGTGGGCAGTTTTCAGATGGATGGGTGTTGATAGGATTATGCTTTAGGAATTCTAATATGGCTGTAGAATAAGTGGGATCAAAGGGTGGGTGACTAAGAGGCTGCAGTAATAGTGTCGCCGGAAGTGCCCAGCTTCAGCTAATACAGCAGCAGGACAGTTGGAAGAGGACAGGTCATGGTGACTTACTGGATTTGTGCCACCAGGGTGGGGGGGGCAGTGCCTTAGTAGGGCGAGGCTAGGGAGGAGGGAGGAACTGAGGGACAGAGGGGAGAGACCCCTAGGAGGAAAGAGGTTGACCACGTCTGCACCCTTGTAGGCTGGGCGGAGACGTTGCCCTTGCTACCCAGGCCTTTGGATTGTCTGGCGTTCTGGCCCAAGACAACGCTGCTCAGACAGGTTGGCCTTGACCGGAGTCCCCCAGGAACCTCCTCGGACAGGACCCAATTTGAGACTTTACTTTCCCACGTCTGACACTGAGACGCCAACCGGCCTACCCAAGTAAGAAGCCCCTTTCAGCCCCCAGGAATTAAATGTCAGGTCCTGGAGGCTCATTCGTGTGTGACCTGCTGCCCCACCCACACTGTCCCCCAAAGAGAAAGGGCTCCCCCCATGCTGGGAGAGGCCCACTAGGGGTGCCAGCCACAGTAGGCGGACGGGGAGACCCCTGGTAGTCAGACTAGTGGTGGTTTTGAAGATGGGGCCACTAAAGGGTTAACGTTTCAAGTCCAGCTCAAGAGGTGGTAGAGTGAGGACCATGAGAAGACCCCACTCCAGATTACTGGGCTCACAAATATAACAAGTGGGGGCATGCATCTCAAGACAACCCCTCTATCTATCTGCACCCCCAAGCACAGCACCTGGCACTTAGCAGACGTTCAATAAACTCGTGAATGAACCAACTAACAAATGGCAGATTACCAAGCACTTTCTCCTTGGCCTGGGGTGGGGATAAAGGGGGTGAGTGGTAGGGAGCAGGACTCTGACCTCGCCCCTGCCCTAACTGGGGAGATGTGAGAAGCAGAGGAGCTGCCATTGCTGGGCTGACTCAACAAGCAAGAAGCAGAGCACCGCTCTGCGGGGCCAGTGAGGGTGGGAGGTCAGGATGGCGGGAGCGGGGATAGCCAGGCTGCCCGCCAAAGACAACCAGCCTGCTGGCTCCCTGGGTCCCCAGTCAGAGGTTGCAGACCAGGGATGATGGCTGCATGGGGCATGCAAATCTATGCAAATGATCCCAAAAGGCTCTCCGAGAAAGGGCATAGTGTCCACCGCCCAGACAGCTGGCTCCTGACAATGCGGAGGCCAGGTCTGACACCATCCTGTGGCAAGCAAACCAAGCCTCCCTAAAATCACGCTGGCTTTGGGTCCCACTTCAGGTCACCGGAGACAGAAGGATGAAGTGGCAATTGAATTGCAAATTGCTGTATTGTTTTACCTGTGTCAGTGTTGGCTGAGATGAGACTGTGACTCCAGACTGAGGTGAAGAGCCAGGCTTGGGCAGCGTGAGCTCTGGGTCTGTCCCTGAGAATGGGGAGGAGCTGGGAGGTGGAGGAAAGGACACAGCTCGGGGTGGGGGGAGGGGGCTCTAGTCCAACATCCTCCCCTGCAGGAAAAGACAGGCGAGGTTGGGGTTCCTGGGACTTAAAGAGAGACATTTCATCCTGAAACCAATAAGGGGCGGGCCTGAAGTCAGAGCCAGCACCTTGCAGGAAAGATGGCTGTTCTGAAGGTATCAGGGAGGACAGGGACCTCCCATGGGGGAGGAGGAGCCAGAGACTGGAGGGGGCAGAGACAGGAGGCCGGTCAGGCCCTCCCCGCCGATAATGGTCAGGTCTGGGATTCCCCCCGACACATTCACCACCCACCCACCCACCCCTCGTCTGTCCATCCAGGGCCTTTCTGCAGTGTTCTCTGTACTCACCCCCGAGAAGGAACTCTAAGCTGGACATCGGCCGTCCTTCATGTGTCTAGTGGGGAGAATTGATATTAAGCAAAGCATTCCCAGTGCACTGGCTAGAGGGGAAGGTCAGGGCGCTGTGGAGAACACGGGCTATCTAATCCAGTCTGGAGCAGCAAGGAAAGTTTCCTGAAGGGCCTGATACTTAAGCTAAGACCTGAAAGACAAATAGGAGTTAAGTAAATAGAAGGCTGGGGTAGGGGTTGAGGGCAGGGGCAGGGGTATGAGGGGTATGGAGGGCAGAGAGCAGTCCAGGCAGAGAGACGACGTGCAAAGGTCCTGGGGTAGGAAGCAGCAGAAGGCTCCCTAAGGGCTGAGAGGTGACTTGTGGGCATGATCAAGGAGGAGGAGGCCAGCAGGGGTCAAGGGCAGGCAGAGGCCGGGGCACACTACTGGCCGTGTTCAGGCTTTTGGGCTTGATCCAAAAACAATGGAAACCATTTAAGGATTTTCAGCAAGGGAGAGGCATGGTCAGATTTATGATTTCAAGGCGCCCCACAGATGAGTAAGAATGGATGAGAGGAGAGCAACAGAAAGTACGTCCTTGAGGGGTCTGTGCGATGCTGCTATTGTCACTGTGGGCTGAGGTTCTGCGCGTAGGAGACGCAGGAAAGGACTTGATGTTAGGAAGGAGGGTCCCAGAAAACTCTTCTTCCAGGATCACTGGTGTTGGTGTGAGTGAGTTAGCCACGGTCCCTAACCAGGGGACAAAGCGAGGGGCCCCAGAGGCAAGAGGATCAGCCCAGATTCACCTTTACCTGCTGTGTCCTTGTTTTATGACTTGGCGTCCATCCTTCCCGGGTTTTTCCTGCTGACCCAGGTATTCCCTGGCGCTCCTGCCCGCCAGCAGGCACTGCAGAGGGACGAGGCTGGTCCTCACAGAAAGGGTTCCTGGCCAGCAATGTCTTACCCTGTGGCTGCAGACGACACAGACAGGGATATGTATGGGCCATAAAAGAAAGAGGCAACATGTGACATTTAATTCAAGATTAAAAGAAATTGTCAATTGGAACGGATTGTGCTCAGCCAGATGTCACCAGAAACAGCTGTATGCCATCTGCTAGAGTGGGTGCCACCAGCTGGAGCAGCCCTCCTCAAGACCCTGGCTTGTCTGCTCCACAGCAGGGAGGCAGAGCAGAGGTCGAAGGCCAGACTTCGGGATGGGAAGGAGGGTGGCTGAGCAGGATGGTAGTGACAGCGCAGGGGCAGGCAGCGGGGCCTGCCCTCCCCATTCCCAGGCCTTGTTTATGTTAACAAAGGTGAGTAATGATTTACTGATAAGTGGCCTCCTTTAAAAAAAAATTATTCAAGAGAGCAGGTGAGATTCTGCAGACATTCATCTTCCAGCTCCGGGAAGCTGCTGGGAGATGGGAAAAGGTAAGGGGGATGGTTCACAGCCAGGGCCCTTCATCTGTCACTCGGGGTGTCCTCAGCAATGGGGAAGCAGGATGGACGGGGCCCGGATCTCAGCCTGGCAGCGTGGTGGGAATTCACCAACTCCGTGTGAGTAGCCAGGCCAACGGAGCCGAGAATCACTGGGACTGAGGGCCTGGCGCTGACTTGAGGGCCGGGGCAGCCATGGCAAGGACAGGGCAGGGCAGGCGTGGATTCACTTTGCCAGGAAAGAACCTCAGTCCTGTGCATTAGATCCTGCAGACAGGATCTAATGGGCAGAGCCTGGCTCAGGGCAGAGGCGGGCTGGTGCCAGAGGCCAGGCGTGCTAAGGCGGTACCTTCCAAAGTCAGAGTGCGCTGGGCTGGGGATCAGAGTCGCAGCACCGGGGCAGCTCTGCCCATCACCTCCTGGCCTCACTTCTTAAGATGAATAGATCAGAAATTGCCACCCCTGGCACCAAGGCAATATTCAGATGTTTTCTGGGACCTATGCACGGTGACCCCCAACATGCTTTACATCTGAACTCCTTGTTAGCTTTGCAAGAAAACTCAGACAACTAGCGTCCTTGAAAAAAAAAAGTCAGATCCTCTAGCCGTTAGCTGGGGCCGAGTAAAGCTGCTGCCCACAGTGGGGGGCCCCACTCTCCACATGGCTCTGGACCCACCGCTCCCCAGTCTCTCCATCGACCCGGACCCCACACTATCTGAGAGCCTCTCCATCTCATCTGCCTCCATTTCAAGAAACTTCCCTGTTACCAGTCCTGAGGTGGGGTTGGGGCCTGCCTGACTTCATGCAGGTGAAACTAGGCAGAGCTGTGGCCCCTGAGCCCCTCACCTCATCTCCCTGGGTTGCCCTTTTGATGCTGCAATACGGGTCCGCGGAGCCCCACCGCAGCGCACATGTGCAACCTGAAAGCGAGGGGCGGGGGTGTGTCAATGCCCAGCGAGGCAAAACTTTGATCAATGGAAAATGGGAGCTAGTGGAAAATTCTTCCGTCGCCCTCCCTCCCAGCAGATGCTCCCGAGACATACAGCTTCTTGAAATGGTCTTGCAAGATTGAGCCATCAGTCGCACTTGGCAGCAGCCGGCTCAGTAATGTGTCCTCGCAGCGGCGCTCGTCTCCCCCTGCTCCCCGGAATGGCTCTCCCCAGCGGGAGGAGGACAAGGGCCTTTCCTCAGACTCAGCCCACTGGGCCCCCCGGGGGAAGAGACAGGGTGGGCCTAGACAGCAGCCCCTCCAGGTGAGATACCGGAGTGGGATTACTCACTGGGGTTCTGGCAATAGGAACCCCACTGCTGGTGAACAGTTGGGTGGTGGTGACGCTGGCCTGCACAGACATTGCCACTGCTGAAAGCCCCACCTCTAGGACCCTGTGCAGAGAGGCAGGTGGAGGGGAGCATGCACATGACTTTTGAACAGTATGAGAACATAGTAATAATGCTGCAGAACAGGATAATCTTTTTGTCAAATGCCTTTTGAAAACCTTGAGAAAAAGAGGAAATGGAGTCTTGCTAACTCAAGCTTGGGACCCTGAAACCTGGGGCGGGAATAGATGGGTGCACGAGCCTGAGAATCTTAAATCTGCAGGCCCTGGGCCCTTCAGACTGGAAGATGCAGTCACCCTCCCCTTGACGGAGGGCGAGGCCTCTCCGCCCAGGCAGCTCACAATGATTTCACCTGAGGCAGGTGCTTCACAGGACGATTCTTGTTCTCCCCCAAAGCTGCCCCTTCCCCATTTGTTGCTTCCAGGCCAATGACCAGGGTCAACTCTCAGTGCATCCAGAGCTGGAGAGCACAGTCCTACCCAGGAGGAAGGTGCTTACCTGCCGGAGGGAAGGCAGGTCGTGACTCAGGGGAGCTGCCGGGACTAGCCAGGTATGGGCACGTGGACTTACAGGTGTTGGGGAGGGGAGGCCGTGACTGACCCAGGACTCGAGATCAAGTGTTCCAACCCGGAGCAGGCCCCAGCAGTATGACGGGGAGGTTCTTGGAGCTCGGCCATGACAATGAGTTGCAGAACATGAGCAGAAATGCCAGAACTTCCTCAGCGTGGCTGCGGGCAGCCACCGGGGACAGGACTGGATTTTCCAATGCAAGTGGTGCTGGAACTTGACCCTGGTCATTGACCTGGGTCAGAAGGCTCAGAATTTTTAAATGGATTTTCTGTGTAGAACAGGGAACTTACCATTTGCTTATTCTTAGAGGTCAGATTGCATCCCCCAAGCGATCTGGTGATGTCTAAGCCCCAGGACCTGCGAATATGACCTGGTGTGGAAACAGGGTCTTTGGAATTATAATTAAATTAAGCCACTTCGAGGAGCCCTGCTCTGCCTGGCATCCTTTGAAGATGAGAAGACACATGGAGAAGTAGAAGCAGAGTTT
Organism: Scalopus aquaticus; assembly: GCA_004024925.1. Lineage (NCBI taxonomy): Eukaryota > Metazoa > Chordata > Mammalia > Eulipotyphla > Talpidae > Scalopus > Scalopus aquaticus. The sequence continues at coordinate 13,701 of PVIJ01005115.1, forward strand.
GGAGTGATGCAGCCACAAGCCAAAGAATGCCTGAGGCCAACAGAAGCTAGAGGACTCAGGGAGGAGCCTCCCTGTAGCTTCCCGAGGAAGCTGCCCTCGCCAACACCTTGACTTCAGACCGCTGGCCTTGGGCACTGAGAGACAAGACATGTCTGCCTTCTCAAACCATTTGGTTGTGGGGCTCTGTGATGGCGCCCTAGGAAAAGAATACGGATATTTTCTCTTGGAGGGGTCAGAGGAACCCCTGTCCCTAAGTCAATAGGGAATGTGCTGTGGGTGGGTATGGGGGCACCAGCCCCCACGGTGGCTTCCCTGAAGGCCGGGCTGGTAGAGGAGCTGGGTTCCTGTCCCCAGTGTGTGAGAAAGCGTTCTGGAATAGCAGAGGCCAGCTGGAGGCACTTTGGCATTAGAGGCAACACAGGCAGCGAGTCTGGTGCAGCTACTAGGGGCCCCTAGAACTGTACCTTCAGGGGTGCCTGGGGTGCTCACCAGCTGGGCTTGAGGAAGACGGATGGTCGGTCAGCAAGAGCACTGCTTATCTAATGGTTCTTCGTTGTGAGGAGATGGTAAGCAGGGGGTGATACTGACCCTCGCCTGAATTCCAGATCTAAATCCGGACTTGGTCATTGATCGAATGGCAAGGGGGGTCATCTTGAGGCAGGACCACATGAGGTTATGACCTTTCCCCCATCCTGTCCCACAGGCCACGGTCATTTGCTCGAGTGGCTGCGTGAAAAGAAGGGCAATCTGCACATTTCCCAGGACTGGTAGATGCAGGGGCTAGCCTGCCCCGACAGTAAGGGGACTGATTGCCACTGTGGCTTCCTGTTCAGCGTGGGAGCTTCTGGAACACAGAGAGCCAAGGGGCCCGTGTCCAAGTGTGCCTTACAGCGGATGCATGGGCCACGCCCACAGCCATCTCCCCAGGCCCTGAGTGTGTCACTGGGAGAGAGACGAAGGAGCTGGCAGAAGCCTCCCATTTGGTTCCACAAATGTGAAGGAAGGGCCGTTAAGGTGGGGTAACATGGGAGGTCAAGTGGGGGCTCTGAAAGTACCCTCCACTCAGTCCCAGCTAAGACAGTAAATCAGAAGAGTTGCTGCCACCTTCTGGGAAAAATTACAGAGATTGGTGCCCCCATTAAAAACTTAGGGGTTGCAGAGTTGGTGCCCCCCATCCTATCCTCATCTGGCTCACCCTCCTGGCCCTGCTGAAACCAAACTGACCACGGGGATGGCACTGGAGGAGCATTAACGTAACCAGGCGGCCACCCTGGTTGCAGCTGCCGTGCCAGATGTGGTCATCTCACTAGCACAGGCCAAACAGCCCTGGCCGCTTACGTGGGGCCGTCCATCATGCACACGCCTCGTCCCCAGCCACGGGGAGGGTCAGGAGAAGTTCACTTTCACACAGTGGGGACAAGCTTGTTTTCCTCCCCTGGGGCAATGCTGAATCGCCTCCTCCCTCATTGTGAGGTCCGTGGGACCTTTGCTTTCAATTCTGCGGAGCCCACATGGGTCAGCTCCACTGACCACTCACGCAGATGGCTCCTGGTGAGCCCGGGAGGGAGACCCCACATGTTCTATCTAGGAAGACACTTGTGAGGCAGAGGTGGGAGAGAACCCTGTGGAAATCAAGGGGCTTGTCCCCATCAGGGGTGCTTTTCGGGGTGCAGCGGCTTACAGTTTTCCAGGTCTTACCTCTAAGGAAAAGACGGTTTACTGCCTGGCTTACCTCCTGCTGCCGAGAAGGCAGTGCGTGCGCAGTGGGCTGTACTGGGTTTTTGACACAGTCTAGGGCATATTTTGGAATGCTGCTCTGCCCCATTTGCTGGGTGACTTGAGAAGGTGCCAGTTTTGAGTGGGGCCCAAAGCAATAGAGGGCTCTCAGGAGGTTCTGCCTCTGGCACAAACAACCCTGCACGGAGTGGCCATCGGACCAGACCAGAGGCGCGGCTGCACGTGGTAGACAGGGACGCTGTGAGGACCCGGGCAGAGCCTTGCAGGAGAGGGTGGCGCACACCCCAAGCTGCGGGATGCAGCTGGGCCTTCTGATGCACCTTTGGGTGTGTTCCTGGCCCTGATAGTCCGAGCCCACACAGCACCATTGGTGAGACGCCTTATCAGCTCCCCTGGGTCACAGAGTCAAGGGGGCAGAGTGCACCGAGGGGGATGTGGTATCTTCAGGAAGAGGCCCGCATGGGGCCAAAAGGTATAAATCAATCAAGTGAGCAGTTAAACAGAGCCCCGTGTGACTTGCCTGTCTCTCCACTCTTCTCTTTGCACTCACACCTATGCACTTGAGGGGGGCTCCCTGCTGGTGCCAGGTGGAGGAGGAAGTAATAGGGCCTGAATAACAAGTCGATTAGCACATCATGTTAGTGATCACAGGAAATGGCCCTGAAGATCAGAGGCGATGGAACATTTAACCAGCTGGCCAAACCACTTGGTTGTCTGCTTTTTATAGAAGGAAATATGGTCTGATGGATGGATACACACAGACTCCAGGATGGTGGCGAGTGGCCTGGATGCTAAGTCAGGAGCATAAAAACAATCACACCATAAGTCAGGTACGAAGCAGTCTTGAGAGGAGGCGTGTGGGCGGACCCATGGTGGTAGGACAAACCTGCAGATGTCCCGTTCACCCCACCAGAAGACCATGGCAGATGAGGTTCTCAGGATGCCAGTGGAAAGGGGCAGTCAGCCAGCCTCTCTCATCAGTCACCCTGGTGCAGGAGCAATGTGAGGATAGTGGAATTGTCATAGTGTAATCCCTATAGAAAGGGGGTTCCCTGCCCCACCCAAGGAAGGGTGGAGCTGACAGGTGAGGGGAAGCTGACTAGAAGAAGACTAGAAGACTTGGAGGAGGCACATGGAGCAAAGACATGTGAAGAAGCCACACTAGCTTCTTGACCTTGGACTTGAACCAGGGTCTTGGAGGACATGGAAGAAGACCCTTGAAATCGACATGGGTGAAAGACCCGTGGGGAGGCTGACAGTGGCAGCCTTTATCTTAATTCTGATTTTGCTCCTTTCCTTCCAGTCTTGTCTGACCCTTTCTGCCCCTTTCCTAAGGGTCCCCACCAGAAGGTGCCTTGGACTTGTGGCAGGCTTTCGGGCCTCAGTGGTCCTGCTTTGTCCAGCCCTGTCTGGCTGGGCATTTTCCCATGAGGGGATGGGTGACTTCGGATGTTTAATTGGAAACTATTTTAACTGTATTCTTTTTCCTCTCTCTATTGTAAACTAATTGCATTAAAGTTCCTTTCTATTAAATGTCTTATGCACTATGAGTATGTTTTGTCTTTATGCGGCAGATTGCAGAACCCATTTAGAGCTGGCAGGTTTGGGGGGGTCCCTCATTCTGCCCCCTAACAGCAGGATGGAGGCCATGTGTGGGCCAGCAGCCTGGATCCCCTCTCACCAAGACTCACCTTGCAGTGGCCACAGGTGAATATGCGAACTGCCAGAGCAGAGCCTGACGCTGAGCCCTGAGGAGACTCAGCCACTTGATGGGGGGCTCGCATGTCAGACCCCTTGGCTCCAGGGACGAGCAATAATGCGTCCTTTCCAGAACCGGAACTACTAGGGATCGGGTCTTCTCGCACCCTTGGCCAGCATCTGGCAGGTCTGGGTTGCTGGCCTTTTGGGACCCGGCTTTTCATCTGTCCACAGAGTCTACACTTACCAGCATCTGTGGGTGTGCAAAATAAATTTACATTGTCTCAAACCAAGAAACCTAAGTCACCCAAAGACATGTGTCAGGGTCATGGTCACGAGATCCAAGGTCTTATCCTGTACCCCAGCACCCTGAATTAGTCAGTGGTGAATATCCTATTAAGCTAAGTTACCAGCTTAGGGAAGGGTAACATCCCCTGGGAGCAGGATCTGTGCTGATACAATGACCCATCTCTGATGCTGTTTTCCCAGCAGCACAGAATGCACAGATCTAGAGATCAAGGGGAGAAGTAGCATTGGTTTTCTCACCATTGTTCCCAGTGACTCACTTGAGAAATGTTTGCTTCCTTTCCATGAAATCCTGGGCTCATCCCGGATAGAGGTCCTGGTTTCTGGGTGAAGCATGCTTCTGCCAGAGGACAAAGCAGGGTACCACTGAGCCTGAAGTTGTACCAACTACCTAGATGCTCTGGACTCTTTGTGCCAGTGACCCAGTAAGTGAAGAAAATAGTCACTCTGTTGGCAGGATTATTAGCCACAACATTAAGCTAGGGACCATTCTGGAACTTAGAAGCATCTCTCAGTGCATCTGTGATAATGATAACCATGACTCAACAAGAGCAAAGCATTAACAGCCCAGACTCTTCAGGGATTAAAAGTCTGGTCCCATGAGGTTAGCAACTGAGACCCATCAGGTGTCAACTAAGCATGAGGGAAATCTAGGGTGAAGGGTGGTGATAGATGGGGGACATCAAGTACAGACATGAGGACTATTGCCTGTTTCACTAACCCTCTCACCTAAGTCTCTCTAAGATTCTATCTGGCTGCCATCTTGAAGGGGACTGTGTCTGATTATATTTGTATCTGGCTCTTCAGAAAAGAGGTGCAGTTTTCAGCCCAAAAGGCCTTGTTTGTGTTCTGAGTGTGATGGAAAGTCAAGGTGGGTCAGGCAGAGGGGCACTGCATGGATATCTCTTCACCAACATGTGGATGCCGGGGACCTGTCCCCCCTCTTCACTTGCAGTGATGAGTAGCTCTGTGTGGGCTGCCACAGACGTCGTCCCCCCAGCCCTAGCTGAGGCCCATTTCCGGTGCCTGCACACCTACCCTTACCTCTCCCTTCCTGCCCTGCTGACACCGGCATGCGGGCTGTCAGACGCGGGTTCCTTGGCACTCAAGGTTAGTGCTCTGGTGCCAACCTCTGACAAATGGATACTGAAGCTGGTAACTAAAGCTCTCCCCACTGTCCTCCTGGACAGTGTGTTCTTGAGCTTCATGGGGGCGGCTCCCCCAGCTTGAGCAATATGCTGCCCTGGGTGGTGGCCGACGTGATTTTGCCTCCTTCCATTGTCTCTCTGTCCTTCCCAGGCCTGCCTGCCTTGCCTCTACTCCTGCATTTCTAGATAAAATCACAGCACATAAGTATTTGCCTCAGGCTCTGCTTTCTGGGGAATCCAGACAAAGGCAATCTCCAGCATGGAAGGTGGGTGTTCACTGTCATTGATCATCTGAACCCCATTACTCATTGATATCACCTTTCTGGTCTTTGTGGCATCTGAGTTTGGGTCCTGGAACCAGATGGTCTCTTAGATCTTCTGTTCAATCAACCTATGGCCTTACATTTCCAGCAGTCAAAGACCCAGATTCTTCCACAAATGTTTGGACAAATGTTTCTGTTTCTAGGACTATCTCCTGCCTTTGAGTTCTAAACAATGAGGCCCCGTGGGTTCAGTTTGTCTTGAATTGTATTTCTAGGGAAGCTCCTATAGAAATTTCTAGAAGGAGTCTGCCCCCAAATGGGAAACTCCTTTGCACCTTTGCACCAGAAATCATCTGAGAAAAGAGGAGCCAGAAGGAAGGAGATGAGAGAGGAGACATTTGGAGCAGAGTTAGGGACAATATGATGGGTTAAAAGAGACTGTGCCACCAAGAACTTGGATGAGCTCTAGGAAATCTGCTTTAGGAAATAAAAACCAGGCCCCTAGAGTGCTTCTGGAATCTCTGCATGGGGTCTTGGGAATCAAGGCTCTGAAAACCACCCTGGAAGTCTGGAAGGCCTTCAGAGAGAAGGGGGACAGGCGTTACGCCACCAAAGTCAGCAGCAATCATCGGCTGAAGCCCCAAATCAAGCATCTGATCAGCATCTGCTCCACCCCCCTCTCTACAAGGTGCGGGCACTGTCTTGGGGACAGGGAGGAGAGACCAGAGACCCAGGTTTGGACATGATTTCTACCAAACGTGAGCTTGACATACATTTCTAGGCCACACAACCAAGACAAGCAACCTAATCTAGTCACCCAAAGAGCGGCGCAGAAGTGGCTGGTGTGGTCAGGCATGGTTGGGCTCTTGAACAGCTTTCATCCAAAAACTATTTAATGATTTTTCCATGACGTATAAGACAATGTTTTAGGGGTGGGGGGCTTTAGGGTGTGGTGGGGAAGTAAGTAAACATATGGGCTTTCTCTCCAGGGCTTCTATGCAGGGAAATTCCAGTGATGGATGGCAATAATGCCAGACACAGGGGTTCCAGTTAAGGAACAGGAGTGATTCACTTTAAGAAATCTACGAGTTGGGCCTTCCTGGTGGCTCAGCGGTTAAGCGCTACACTATGGAGCTGTCGGCAGCGGCAATACGAGTTCGACTCCTGGCCGGGGAGATTCCCACATGGCGCAGCAGACCTCTCCTGCCTCACCCGCTGCTCCCCTCAGCAGTGTATTTCCATTGATCTGTCTGTTCTGCTTCTCACTCAGTCTCTGGTGAACCCTCTCGCCGCCCACGCCTCTGGCCTGTACCCCAACTTGTATGCATAAGTAAAAATAAATCTTTTTTTTTTAAAAAAGAAATCTACGAGCACGGAGGGTAGAAGGGGTCAGAACCAACTTAAAAGGGGGCATTTGCACTGGGATTGAAAGCATTTTCCCTTTGCTAGGTGAAAACAGGGTGGGAGAGGAGCAGATGAGGAGGGCAGTCTAGGCGCTGGCTGGGAAGCAGGAAGTGGATTTGGAGAACGGGATTGTCCATTTGCTCGCTCCCTGCCCGCCCCGCACGTCTTCCAGGGCCAGGAGCCCCGTCTGCTTTGGGAATTTGTATTTTAGGATCAGATTCAGGGGTGAGTCACAGAACTGTGAGGAGAAAGGGTTAGCCCAGTTAGAGGTGCAGCTTTGTGTCCACATCACCAGAATGCAGAGTCTAGGCCCCAAAGCTCCGTGCTGCCACCCGCTTCCTCTGGTCTCGCCTCCTCTGCTTCTAGCCGGTGACTTATTGCTCACAGTTACAAATGGCCACTTCATCTCTGGCTTCCTATCAAGGAAGGAAGCAGAAGCAGCAGTGTTGGGTGACAAAGCTCTCCCAGGAGCCCTCAGCCTGTCCCCACTGGCCAGGCCTGGATGCATGGCCACACGGACCCGCTGGGGCAGCGTCACGGGAAGAACTAGGGAATGGGGCCGGTCGGGAGAACCAGTCGTCCCTGAGAGGCCACAGCGGCGGGACGCCGCCTGCCCCCTGAGCTCAGAGCCCAGCGGCGGACACACCAGCAGGAAGGGCTGTGTGTGGCAGTGGAGCACGGCTGCCACTGGGGCATGGGAAGGGACATCGACCCTCACCTCCCCTAGGCCGACCCTCACCTCCCCTAGGCCGGAGTGGCAGGAACAGCACCCTGAGGAGTCAGCCAATCAGAGGCGAGGGAGGGCTGGGGGGGAGAGCCTGGGAGGGACAGCAGTGGGCAAAGGCCCGAGGGGAGTGGCAGCGACAGGGTGTCCTTGCAGGGCCAGAGGAGCCAGCGCGAGACAGTGCCAGACTGCAAGCTAAAGGTGAAAAACAGAGGGAGGGGGGCAGAGACTGAAGGAACACTTATACCCCATTCGGGATTTGGGGGGTTTATCCTTCAGGCATGGGAGAGTAGCTGGAGGGCTTAGGCAGGGGAGGGGCATATCAGGGATGGGCTTCAGTGTGCCAAGGAATAAAAATTTGGAGTTGCCACCATAGAGGTTGCAGTAATACCAATTTGAAGCTGGGTCTCCGGAGACTACGGAGGGTCTGTAGGTAAAGAGAAAAGTAGAAGAGGTGCCCAGGTGAGTCCTCGGTGCCTACTATGTCAGGTGGGAGCCAGGCAGGAGCAGGCGAAGGACACCCGAGAAGCCGGTGAAGAATGAGGAAAACCAGGAGGGGTGGCATCGGGAAGCTCGGGAGGCAGCTCAGGAAGGAGCGGCCCCTCCTGCCAATGTGCTGATGGTCAAGTATGATGGGAACTGAGAACTTGCTCTTGACCCTGCCAAGAACACCCGGGTCAAGTGGACTGGCAGGATGAGCTGCCAAATGGTTTAAAAGGACAGAGAAAGGGAATTGGGGAGGGAGGTGACTCTTTCAAGGACTATTGCTGTAACTAGCTGGAGAGAGGGGCAAGAAACAGTTTCTCTGTTTTTGATTGTTTTAAGATGGGAGGAGCAGCGGCAGGCTTGCACGTGCCAGGGGTGAGCCAGGGGAGAGCGAAAAGCCAAGGATGCAGGACAGGGCAGGGAGAGCACCCAGGGGTGGCCTTGAGTAGGTGAGGGGGTGGGGCCTTGGGCTTAGGGGTGGGGGCTGGCCTTGGCCAGCGGGGGACAGCTCATGAACAGCACCGGAGCCGGCAGAACTGGGGAACAGGTGTGAAGGGTGAGCAGGTGGGGAGTCTGCCAACGCTCTTTTCAGCTCTTCCCACTTTTTCAGTGACTGGATAGCAAGGTCATCAGTGGAGATAAGGCTGCAGGGAGGTGCTGGAGGCTGAAGGAGAGAGGGGAAGTGTGAAATATTCCTCTGGGAGAAGGAGAAGGCATGGACAGAGGAGAGAAATGATGCATGGTGCCAGCCGGCAGCAGACGCCCCCTGGGGTTCAGGGATCAGACACTCAAAAGGAGGTGGGCCACTCTTCACAAGGTGTGGGGGAGGGGGGAGGTCTGCTGAGTGACCAGGAAGCGAGAGCGTGCGATGAGGCTAGGATGGTTGCTCAGGAAACCGAAGCTGGGAGAGGGCCACGAGATCTGCGGGCGGGAGGTGGAGAGGGCCAGCGTCCACAGTTACAGACCCCGGGGGAACTGGACGGTGAAGGTGTGACGTGAACTGAGAGACTGGCTATGGGCGCTGGAGAGCAGCGTGCAGGGGTCACCGTGGGGAGTGGAAGGTGCTGATGAGAAAGGACAGCGCCCCGGCTCAGACTGTGAGGGAGCTGGGGACTTGTGGGTGGCTGAGGGCCAACTGAGGGGCCAGGCTGTTGGAAGAGTCTCCACCAATTATGCCGGGGGTGGGAGAGAATCACCGTGATCCCAGAGCTAAAATACTCAGGAAGGAGAGGGGCCCCCCGCAGTCACAGATGACAGCAGCTTGGAGGGGCAGTGGGTGGAAGAGGCTTCGACTCAAAAGCCAGATCTGGGTGTCTTTCAGAAGGAACTCTCACCTGATGGAAGGTGAGCAGTGAGGAATCGGAGGCCCCTGTTCCACCTCCAGGCCCAGGTGAGAGAGAAAAGAGCCCCTCCACATGAGCACTGCGAACAAGGGGAGAGCGGGGTTCAGGTAGAGCAAGAAGGTGAAGGGATCCTTTGAAGGAGAGGCAGGAGGAGGCCGTGACGGCTCAAGCAGGGACGTGTGCCCCACCTGGCAGGCAGGCGTCCCGGGGAAGGTGGAGGGGGCTCTTGCTGCCCCCTTCTCTCCAACCCCCATGCAAATCCGAAAGCAACTTTTTAGCCAAATGCTGCCCACAGCCCCAAGTCTGAGGAAGCTCAGAGATAATCATCTTCGAGGCGCTGAGCTGTTCAAACTGCAGCAGGATCAGAGTTGGCTAATATCTCAGTCACCGCCCTGGGGTTGAGCCGTTCCTCCTCCGAGCCACGGAGGCTGCCCGTCTTGGGATACATTGCTCCTCTGCAAGGGATGCCAAGCGCCGACATGATGGAAATTAAAAAGGAGAAGGGTTGAGGTGGGGGCAGAGATATGAAAAGGGAAGAGTCAGTATCAGGCCTTATTTTTAGGTCGTCTGAAGTAGAAGATATGTGCGCAGACTATGAAAACCCAGCCAAGAAGCCAAGCCCGCCCACGGGGAAAGGCTGGGGTCCCGGGCTGCAGAAACCTGCCATTCATTACTTTTGATTTACTGCAGAGCAGACAAGAGGCGCTCACATGATACATCGCTTGTATATTCTATCGATTTCTAAGGCTTCGTTTTCTAAACTTCCCATCCATCAGCAGCATCTGTGCCTGCTCGCCCCCAGAGATGAAATAGGGGATGAGCCACCCCATCTTGCAAAGACTGGCAAGTTTTATGAGCCTGGAAAATTGGAAACAGGGGTTTGATTCATGCTGACTTCTGCAAACAGGTGAGTTTGCCTCACTATGAAGGTGGAAGTCGGGGGACACAGGGGAGAGTGTGGCTGATGGAAAGGGGCACGGGCACCCCTAAAGTCCAACGAGCACAGCAGGGAAGAGCGAGGCAGTATGTTGAGGGAGGAGGCGTGTGCTCGTCGGTGGATGTGGCCCCTGGATCTGCTTACTATAAACACCCCAGGAGCTGAATAACAGCCACGGCGCTGCCCACGTGCTCCGTCAGCTTCCACTGCACGGCAGGAGGGTGCGGAGGGAGAGCCCACAGACCCTGAGAGAACAGAGCTGCTCCCCACTGGCTGCCAAGCGAGGTTAGCATGCCCCCACCGGAAGACACGCTGTTCTGTGCATGTAGGAAACGCAGTACCCACGTACCACCTCAGTTCTTCTCCTGCCAACATTCTCAGAATGGAAAAGGCGAGCATCTGTGATGCGGCAGCCACCCCCAGCACCCACCCCCTACCCCATTTACAAAAAAGATCCTTTCAGCTTTCACAAAGCCGATCTCAACACCTGTGGGCTGGGATGGAGAAGAAAAACAGAGAAGCTCTTCACTACTCCCCTTTGAGGTGGGAGCACAAAGGGGACAAGGCCAGCCGAGGGCCACCTGGCCTTGGGGGGACAGAGGCAGAGACGCGAGCCTGCTCTCTGTTGTTAAAGGACTCCTTGCTTTCGTGGAACACTGGGGAACTTTCTACTGAGCTGAGGATCTCAACTAAACTCAGCTCCCATAGCAGGAGGGGAGACGGAGCGCCAGAAGCTGAGTGAGGAACAGCGGCGGGAGCTTGAGACCTGTTCTGCTCCGTGGCCTTTGGCCAACCTCCCCATCTCTCTGAGTCTCAGTGTCCCTCTGAGAAAAAATTCTGCTCAGTTCCCCCACCTCTCTGGGGTATTAGGAAACATCCAAAGTGTCTCAGAAGTAACAGTATTACAAATAAAGGGGTTATCGATGTGATTGGTGCTCTCAATTGAGCCTTGGGGTCTCTGCTATTTAGAGGCTGGATCAATAGTAATCACAAGAGTAAATAGGGAATAACGCAGGACAGTCTATAAAGGACCCCATGGCAGCCGGGCCAGGTTGTTCAGAAGCCGGGGAGTCTTCCTGTGCCACCCACGTCAGCTCAGCCACCAAGCGTGCTCTGGGGCACAGCCACCCTGCCACTGAGTCAGCCTGTCCGGGGCGCCGCTGCTTCGGAGGGCATTCTGAAGGGAGCCTGACCGTGCTCGGAGTTAGGAGAGAAAATGAGTAAATATGGCAAGGCAGAGAAGTTCCCAGAGGCAGCGGCAGTGCCAACCAGTATAAGATGGAGCCAAATGAAATCCCATCCGTGAGCCGTCAAGCGATGCCGTGCCCACGTGCGCGAGCCCAGGACGGGTAGGAGAAACTGGCCACGGCACGACGGGCCAGCCAGAGTCCCGGCTCCTGAGAGGGAGATGTGCTGGAAAAGCCACAAGGTCTGGAATTTGAAGACCTGGTTTCAACCAGTCCAGGCTCTGGAATGTCCTAACTGGTGACAGGCGAGTCACATGACCTCCCTGAGACTTGGGGTTCACGTCTAAAAATGGAGCCAATGACAGTATCATCTGTGGGGCTGGAAGATATTGCCTGGGAGAAGATGGGGAAGTTTTCTGCAAAATAATCAGGGTCTTTATTAGATAGCTACCCACATGTGTGTGTGGAGTGGGGGGCCGGAAAAGGCTCCCTTCCCCAGATACTTTGGGGACCCTGGTGACCACAGGACCAGCTGTGATCACAGGACCAGCATCCCAGTGTCATCCTCATTGAGACCTGCCCTGCTGGGCCCCAGGAGAGACGGGGTTGTCCACTCCTTCCCATGCCCACCCAGCCTCTGTCCAGTGACTGTTTACTTGAATTTGGTTGTTTGCCTCTGATTTTCCTGCTGAATTGGTCGTTAGCCCTCATGTTACCTGCAGGAGGCGCAACCCTGCCACGCCGTACAGGTGGTAGGTGGGTTGCGTCAGGGAACCCTTATGACTCTGCCCTTGAAGTCCTAAACCCAGTGCTGACCTGCCTGTCAAAGCTTCCTCCAGGAGAGGGGCGCTCATGTGAAAGACCAGCACAGGGCGCCTCTTAAAGGGGCCAAAAGGCCTAGAAAGGGAGTCAACCCAATGGCACTGAAGTCATATTCCAGGTGCTTGAGGACTGTTTTTGGACATTTGGGGCCAGTCGGGGTAGGGGCTCTGCAAAGCTCTCACGTCCCAACCCCCAGAGCCTGACTCTCAGCAGCTGGAAAGAATCAGCGGAGTGAGGACCTTATTGATGAGCTTCCCCTCCAAGAGCAATCATTCCAGAACCCAACAGAGGGTTCCCTCTCTGGTAGGTTTGGCAGAGAAGCTGAGATGCACGTGAACTTGGGTCAGGGCAGGATCCACCCCTTTATTATGGCACCGAATGGAATGTTTTCGCATAAGAGAACTAGATGTCTTCAGGAGAGGGGTGTGGTTCTCTGCACACACACACACACACACACACACACACACACACACACACACACACACACACACAATCCGGCGTGTGTATAAATACCCAGATATGAACCATGACATATCAGAACAATAATACAGACAGGAAACTCCAGGGCTCTTGGGCCAGCAGGAATTTCAATCCCAGCAATAGATTTCTGTCCCTGACCTAACGAGAAGTGTAGGCTCTTATAATGACTTAAAATCATAGCAAGATAGTTCGAAGGGGACTTAGAAATCAGCTATTTCAACCTCCAACCCAGAGCATACAAATCCTCTTTAACATTACTGACTGACATATTGACATATAGCCTCTGCTTAACACCGCAGTGATAGAGAACCTATTACCCGACTTGGAACCTCATCTGATCGTTGTTATTAATAATAAGAACTATAATTTATTGAGTGCTGACTCTGGCCTGGTGCTAAGCTAAGCTCTTTAGGTAGACTATGGTAGGTGACTGAGTGAGGTGGGCGTTCTTATCTCCATTCTATGGAAGCTTAAACTGAGTCTCAGAGAAACCAGTCATTCCACAGTGATGCAGCTAGCACGCAGCAGGGCTGGGCTTTGAACCAGGGACTGCCTGACACTACAGCCCTTGCATTGCAGAATCATATTAGCTTATGCTAAATTCAATTAGACTGAATTTAATTCTGCTTTTCAGTAACATCCATTCACTGCTCCCAGATCCAACTTCCAGGGCTCCGGAGAGGCTCTCTCCTGTCCCCCTGGGCCATTCCTTCTCTTCCCCTTATGTGTCCCTCTCCTTTGATGCCTGCTGAACTTCCTTTTCCAAATACAGTCCCTGCCCCCAAGAATTCCTCCATCCATGGGCTCTCGGCTCCGTTGTTTGGATCCTGTACCGTGAGTGAACATCCAACATCACATCATTGACTGTTTTAAAGAAACTGTGGGTTTTCAGATTTCAGCTAGTTAGCTTATTTTTAACATAAACTACCGTAAGCTATTTCTGCAGTTGAGGTTTTAAAATATGAGATTTAAAAACAGGTTATTATTCCAGTTACTTTTAAGATCTTGTTGAAGTTATAGTCTGTCAGCCAGTAGCTAGCCTTTCAGCTTTGAGATGTTTGCAAAATGGGTAAGCAGACTTTCCCTGCCAAGCAGTTGATGAAAGCCAGGCCAAGATTCTGAGGGCAGATCTTGTACCATCGCCTAGAAACCACCTATCAGGTGACTCTAGTCTATGAAGCATCACTCTGGTTTCGGTGCCACATGCCAACCTCGGCTGCTTGTTTGGCCTGAAAACTAGAGATAAGCCAGGGAGGAAGTCAAGGGCGAAGGCCAACTCCAGGAGTAAAAGGTCAGGCCAGCGGACAAAAGCCAAAGTCAGCACCACACCTGTCCAGAAAGTAAGGTTCCAGGTTGCGGGATCAGGAGGAAACTTCGGTAGCTTAAGAGTGTGTGTATCGAAGTTGGAACTCAGGATCTGCACCAAGTTCAGGATGTGCCATCCCAAGCGAGGTGTCTCAGGCAATGTTCTAATTCTAAAGGCTGAGCGTGCTGGCCTGGGGCTCCTTTGAAAGGCACAGAAGCCTAAGCTTTCTGAACGAGGGCCTGGCTGTCTTAACCATACTGCCTGGCTTGTTCTACCTTGTCAGGAGGGATGGGATTGCCCACCCATGTTGGTTCCTGGTGTCTCTGGTCAGCTTTCGATCTACTGGCTGTGAATGTTCTTGGTGATATTATTTAGACCTCATTTCTCCATTTTCCCATTAAGGATAAGCAATGTGGTCAAATATCTTTTTGAAACTGCAGTGCACTTTATATAAGGTATTCCTCTTCTATCTGCGACCATGCAGGTTACAAGAGACTGGCTTAATAAACCAATAAATCAGACTGGTTTAAACAATAAGGAACCTGATGGTCACACACAAGTTAGAGGCCAGAGATATATTCAGCCTGACGGTTGAGTGAACGATAGTTCGACACTGTCCCCAGATGCAGAGTCTCTTCTCCTCATGCTCTCAAGGTGGCTGCCAGAGGAATTGGGGCAACAGACGTCTCTGTTTCCATCCAAGGAGAGAAAGACTGAGTACTCTTTCTCCAAAGTTCCAAGCAAGTCTGTCTTCATATCTCATTGACTGGTTCCCTTAGGCCTCAAACTGAACCGATCATCTGTTTGGGACCTGTTCACTATACCCAGCCATGCTCTTGACAGATAAATGAGATCAACATGGTTTGGCTCCTGGTTAGAGAACCATGTTGGTTCCTGGTGTTCACCATTTCCCTGAGAGTCCACAAATCATCCATTTAATAGCCAATGGGAGAGCTTTTCCAAGGTTGATGTTCTCTGGGGTCTTATTTTCCCCCATTTTTGATATTAGACACATTTGGAACAGTAGACAATTGAAACTGGCACCTCGTCCCTTCCCCACGGAACTCCTGCAACATGCGTGGCCTTCAATGCTGCTTTCGTTACCCCCTCACTTCATCTAAATCACAGCATTAGGATTCAGTGTTCAAGACCTTCTCAGCCCTCCTGAGTCATCTTCTCTTCCAGAGCCTTTGCTGGTGTAATTATAATTGTTTTCTCTGAAACTGGAAATTCTAAATTCTAAACCCAAATTCTGACTACGCCCACCTTTCCTTCTTTTTTCTCTTATGAAGTCTCTTCCCCAAGCTTCCTGTATCATTTATCTATTGCTGTATTAAAACAACAACAAAAAAAAACTTGGTGGCTTTAAATAATAGTTATCATTTGTTCATGATTCTGCCATGTGAGCTAGGGGCAAAGAACTCACAACCTGCTGGGAGAAGCAGGAAGCCAAAGATCGAGGACAACACAACCTGGCAACCCCAGCCGCCAGCACTCAAGCATTTCCCCACCCCAGGCACTCTGCTCCCCTCATGTTTCTGCTTCATCTCACTGAGTCTGGTCTATAACCCTTTGTAGGAGAATAATGTTAATAATCATGCCCATTTTTCAGATGGGAAAATCAAGGCACGGAGAGGTTAGGTGACAAGGGTGCGAGGGCAGATATGAACTCAGTGATGACAGTTTTGGAGCTCTTGCTCTCACCAGGACTGTGACTCCCCACCCCAAGGCCAGCTGGCAGTACCTTGCCTGTGACCTTTGCTAGAGGAGGCGCCCCATCAATAAGCAACATATAGGAGCAGGGGAAAGACCAAGCACCTGGTCAGTGTCTTCCTAACACACAAGCAAGAAGACCCTCTGCCCTTCAGAGGCCCCTGGGCAGACAGCCAGCACCTCTTACCTGATCTAAGACCCAGACCACAACGAAGCCCAGGGGGACGGGGGCTGCCTGAGAAATTTGAGAACAAAGGATTAGCCTCCTCCCCAGTTGTCCCAGAGACACGTAATCAGGGGGAGAAACTGTTCCCAACGCCACACTGGAAACCACATCTCTGTAAACTCACCCATGACGTCAGCTGCCATCCAGAAAGGCCGTTGTACCTTCCTCCCACTCCTCCCCGCATTAACCAATTACTGAAAACAGCTCAAAATAGCATCTGTCCCTCAGCTGGGGCTGCTGCAAGAATACTGTTTGCGATCCTTTTTGAGAGAGTGAGTCTGTTGGAAATCGGGACAGTGAGAGGAAGATTATTGGGCTCCCACTCTAGCCTGCTGGTCGTGCTGGGCTGCGGAGTTTGCGCGTTTCCTGGAAGACATGCAGGGTGGAGCGTGGCCTCTTGTAGTCTGAGTTTCAAGTTGGCCATGAAGGATGGCAAAAGGCACAGCCCCATGAGACCAGGACATTGGGTCCCTAAGGTGGGGTGCCTCCCCAGGACCGTCTGTTAGCAGTGGCTGCTCTGAGAAGCCAGTCAAGGCCTGGGGTCATTTGGAGATTGTCCCGTGACCTGGCTTCAGTCCCAACCCAGGTGTCTATACACCAGGTCCCCCAGTACCCCAAGGGACTCTGCCCTCGCCAGTCACTCCTAAGCCCATTTCACAATCTGCCAAAGCCACATAAAAGGATGCTTGTAAATACAGCTGATCCTGGCTCAACACAAGCTTGAACTGTTGGGTCCTCTTAGAGGCGGGTTGTTTTTCTTGACTGTTTTTCTATCCACGGGTTCCACATCCACAGATCTCAGAGTGTCAGCGGGCCATGGTGTCTGTTACACTCAGATTTTTTCACTGAGCAGGTGGTGGAAGCTCCTAACTTCTGAGTTGTTCAGGAGCCAACTATAACGATGAGAGTAAACGTCCACCCAGAGGGGTTATGGGACAACCCAGGGGCTCCCAAGCAGCAACTCAGTGGGTGAAGCGGGCTCCTCCACGCTGGCCTGGAGAAGCCGCTGGGTGAGAGAGGCCGTGTAGATGTGCATCTGTCTGTCGGTCCTCTACCTACCTACCCCCCATCTGTGCTAGATTAATAATGGAGATTCCCTCCAAGAACAGGGGTGGAGTTGGGGAGGAGAGGAAAGAAGGTAGATAATGAGGACTTTGGGTTCGTGGTATTCTTTGAATTTTCACCAGAATGTATTCATGTTTTACTTAGGAAATTAAAAAGCAAAACAAAGCCAACGAGAATGACCCGCTCACAACATGCCCTAGTTTAGCGCTAAATCTAAACTGGTTTGCGTTCGCCTCTGCCTGGGCGTCCCACCTGCCCTCAAACAGTCTGCAGGGCCCTTGCCCTGGGTGACCTTCCGTGGGCTGAAGTGTCTCCAATCCACCTGCTTCACCCTGCACTCTGGAAGCCCAGGCTAGTGCAGGGATCTGGGGATCTGAGGTTCTAATCAGGAACCTCAGTCCTACAAGCAGTGTTTCTGGGGTCTAGTCTCTATTCTAGACCCCAAGTCCCTCCCACGTGCCTCTCCTGATACCCCGCCGCATTTTACTGCTTGTCCCAGCCCTTACCCCTGGAGCTGTATGTCCACTGGCCCAACAGCCCTTCTGTGGCCTTGTGCCAGCACCAATGGGAGAGGAGCGTGAGTTCTGGGGTCTAGCAGGCCTGGTGGCGTCCACAGATCGGCCATGCTTGAACCCTTTCCTTGAAGCAAGTAGCCTGAAGGAACTTTTCAAGGACCTAAATGGACTCAGGAGGCCTAAACTGGTAGGTGCTCGGGTGTCGGTTTCAGACTCCTGTGAGAGATGTCCTGGGAGCAGAGCCAGTGAGCAGCCCCGGGGAATCTGGGAGCCGACATGCAGCCCCTCAATGGGCACTGCCACCCCCACATGTGTGCTCTGACCATCTGGTTCATCTGGCTAAATCTAGAGCAGAGGCACCATGGGGAGGGTTTCAGGAGCGGGACAGCCAGCGCTGTTGCGCATGACCGAAGGGAGCTATGTCATATCCTTCCCTAGGAAACTCTAGAAGGCAGAGAGTTCCTTCACCTCCAAATAGCTTTTCAGACTATTTTATCCCCAGTTAGTCCTGGTGACAGGAGAATGGACTAAACACACTAATGATGCACTAGGGCCAGGAACCCCTAGGCCCTGGGAATGAGTACTGGGGTCGTAACGAGCCTGCTGACCCCTAGGACCCGTCCTTCCTCACTAGCCAGGAACACTCAGCATATCAGGAACACAGGCCCAGGATGTCCATGAACTTTAGGGAAATGCCTGCTCCTCTGTGAGCTTGGGAGCTACCACCTTGCTTCCATATTGATGGCAATGGCCTTCTCCAAGAATCAGGGTGGGTTTTCTTAAACCCCTCCACAAACATTATCAAGGTAGGGCACTCAGCAACGCTCTTCTGTTCCTTGGCTCTCTCAAGTCCTCTGCTTGTGATAATGAACCATCCAGGGCTCCACACAATCTATTAATAAATTACCCTCCCTGAGATCACACCGTCCAATTAACGCAAGCTGGTATTAGACAGCACAGAGATCGGACAGGCTCTTACATCACGTGGCTCCTCAGGAGGCGAGGGCGCAAGACTGCGCTGCCCAGGGCCCTTCCAAGAGGGCCTTTAGACCGGGGAAAAGCCCAGTCACACAGAGGCCTGGGAGAAGGATGGTAACAAAGCTACTCGGAGAGCCAAGACACTTCCTGGGTTAGTAGCAGCTGCCGATATCCTTTGCATAAGCGCTGTGAGGTGGGTGTCTGGTCGAAGCCGATGTGTGGGTGGTGGAAGAAACAGTCAAACTGACGTGAGTTAAGAACTGAGGGTTATTTTGAATCCTTTCTTTCCTGGTAAATTTGAGTTTCCGCCTTTTTCTTGGGGGTGGGGGGAAGTGATTTTTGGCATGAGTAAGCCAGGCAAGTGAAAAGAGGAGGACTGGAAGAGGAGGGCAAACGTAGGCTTCAATTCTTTCCTGGTATGGTCACCTCCGGAAATCCTGCCTGGAGCCCGGGCATGGGCAAGGTGACCTTCTGGCATCTCCTCCTGGGGCTGCAGGAATCCTGGAGGGAGGAGTCCAGGAGGCAGGGATGATGCCTATGAGACTTGAGGGGAGACCTGTCGTCATGGTAACCATGCGATTCAGAAGTGCCCCATGTGAGGAGGTAGTCCCAGTTTACGCAAAATGAAATCTGAGGTTCAAAGAGACACTTGAATCCAGGTACCAAAATGTCCCTAGGAAAACCAACATGGCAGCTCAGATTCGTGGTGGTCAGGGACATCCCTGCACCAAACCCCCCCATGACCCTCCTTTTGGGAAGGATGGACCAGCAGGGAGACCAGGGCACGCCAAGAGCAGGAGAGCTAGGAGATGGAGGAGAGAAAGGAAAACACCTCGTCAGGATGAACTGAACCAGCATCCCACAGAGGTCAAGCATGGAAAACACCGCTGCGTCAGAAAAAGTAAATTCAATTAACAGTAGGACAAATGCAAGCAGGGTTTACTATCCCGGAGGGCAGAACAACCTTACAAATGTTTTCAGAATTCCTGAGACTCAGCTCCCTATAGAGGCAGGTGACCTCACTGGCCGCTGTTTGAAGCGGGCTAACACGCACAAATCCCCTCTCGCCAAACTGAGATCCGACATGCATACGGGCCCCCAGACGTGCCAAGCCAGTGGGGCACAGCTGGCCCTCTGTGGCCCTGGATGGAGCTTCTTAGAGCGGAGGGAGGCCTTGTCACCAGAGCCTAGGTGCCCAGCAGAAATGTCACGTCCCACTTGGCAGGGAACGGAGTGCCTCGGAAAGCAGGGAAGGCAGATTTTAACTCAGATAATGTTTAAGCCACCCAGGAGCAGAGACAAGCTGATGTTTGCATAAATGCCCTCCCACTGAATGTCCGCCCTGTCCATCTGTCCCTTGGCTCTCGACAGCTAGACCCGCCTTTGTGGGCAAATAAGAGTCCCGGAGAGGCTGGAAGTCCTCCCCCTCAGGTCTGCAGGTCCTGGCCAAGCTCCCACAGCCCAGCCTCACCTCTGGACCCCCATGTGCTCCTGCTCCCCACCCCTTTCCTCATTCCCTTTATCTCCTTCCTTTCCTTTCCCATTTCTGGCCCTGGCTCAGCCCTCTATAATGACTTAATCTTGCCAACAGGGTGACAAGCGGATGAATCGAACTCCGAGGCTTTTTTCTCCACTCCAGATTCATTTGAAGATTTCTCCCAGATGCGGCACTAAAACCCTAGATTCAATTTCCCTTTGACATAATAACCGAATTAGTCTCATATTGTCATACATAAATTACTAGCCAGTCAGGGTGCCACCAGAGGGAAAGTGCTGGAGAGAAGGCAAGGCGGGAGTATCCAAAGGGGCGTGACTGTGACAGGCGGGGACCTGCATAACAATGGACGACCAGAAGGGTAACAGCTAATCATATCTGACAAACGAGGCGAATTCCCAGGCTGCAGCCAAGGTAAAGATTATTTACCTTTCCTCCCCATGCCCCTGGCCATTAAGATGTCACCACAGGGAGCCTTGCACCTTACAAGAGATACACAGATCTAAATATCTTCTCCATTAAGTAACGCTCTGTTTGCAAAGGTTGATTTCAAAGAAGAAAATGTAATTTTGTGGAACACTGCTGCAGCCTCTAGGCCTTCGGAGACAGAGCTCAGCCTGGCAGAGGACTATATGATGTTGGGCTCGGGGCACAGATGCCCCTCCGGGACTCAGGGGGCTCAGTCTGGCAAATTCTGAACACAGAGGCATCTCAGCCTTTCCCACCTGGGCCCTGGGGTCCATTACTGGCCGGGAGTGTGGCCAGCTGGAATCAGGCGTCCCCACCTGTCTGCCAGCCACTTGGCCCAGGCCAGAGCCCTGGGGCCGATCCTTGGGCCTCCCCCTCCTCCTCCCCCAGCCCATCTGTTACATCTAGTCAATTTTCTCCTGAAAGCTGGCCTCACCTCTGCAGTCTGGTCTTGCTAGGATTATCCCCTGACCCATTTCCCACCTTCAGGCCTACCTGACAACCCAAGCTCCACTCCATCACCGGAACATACCTTTCCAGGATGCAAATTGGACTTGACACTGCTTTCCTAAATTAAAACTTGTAGGTCACCCCCTAAAGAGAAACTTCCTCAGCAACCCCTTAGCATGGCGTGATCTGGCCATCCTCTGTTGCTCTGGGATTACCCCGCGGTCCCATCCCTCCCACCCATGATTTCCCAAGCAGGCCTCTGGGATGACTCCTTCAGACTGGAATGACTTTCTCCTCCATTCCCTTCAACATCAGCATTATCCCCATACAGATCATTCCCGGGATGCACCAGACCACATCAAACCCAACGCTGCTCTCACCAGGCTCCTGTGCACCCCAACTTCCTTCTAGTGTGGCACTTAAAATGTGCTTATTGCTCTCACTGGTTTACTTAATTATCTCTCTCTCCCTAGATACCAGGTTCTTTGAAAGCAAGGACTGGCTCTTCTCCATTGCCACCTTCCTCATGTCTAGCATAGAGTAGGAATTCACAAGATGTCTGGAAAAGAAGCTTCTAGGAAGTTACATGAAACCAGCCCAGAGAAAACCAAGGGCGCGCATGACCCTACACAGCCCTACAGAAAGGGTTTGCTTGATGCCCATTATATCTGTGTATTAAGTTCTGATTATGTGTCTGCCATGAACCCCGAATGGGCTGACAGCCATGTGACTTGGGACCTTTTGGGTACCCCAGTGGCCAGCCCACAGCTTGGCCTGGGGTAGATGTTCAGGAAAAGCATAAGTGACGATAAGTTTTAGATTCCATTCTCTGGAGTGAACTACTTTGAGGGAGATGAAGGAAACAATTTTAGAACAATACAGAACTAGAGATAATCAAACATCCCACTGCACTTGGAGCTCTGAGAGCAAGGATTCATTTCTGGGTCTCTGTCCAAGCAACACTTCTCACGACACCACCCAATGCAGCCCCAGCTCGGGAGATGCCAGAGGAGCAAAGAAGAACGTGGATTTCACGCAGTCTGTCCTCGGATATGACCTGGGGGACAGCCACTGCCCTTCACTTTGCCATCAACTTTTTATTAACATTACCACCTGCTCTATTTATTTCAATTCTTTCTTGGCTACTGACCTTCCTTTTACATGTTTATTTCATCGGTAGCTCTGCAGGATCCCGAAGACTTAAGTGACTTGAAATCCGATTTATTAAATGAAGGCACTTGGTGGGAGTGAGATCAGGAAACAGCCTTCCCCCCTCACTACTGCTGTTCACACCTGCTTGCTCAGGCACTCCCTTCCACGCCAGGCCCCACCCAACTCGAAGAAGGCAGAACCTGTAAATATTTTTGATCTGTATAATTGCATATGTAGGAAGTATACAACATGATGATTTGATATGCATATACATCGTGGAATAGTTACCAAGATCAAGATAATTAACACATCCTTCACCTTGCATCGTTTACATGGGTAACTGCGTGTGTGTAAAAATGCAGAGATAGACTTGCAACTTCCAAGTAGATGATACCGTGTTATTAACCAGAGCCACAGTGCTGCCCATTCCTAGATCTCAGACTTTTCTTATAACTGAAAATTTGTACTTTTTGACCTGCATCATCCCATTCCCCACCCCAGCCTCATGGAAACCATCATTCTATTCTGTTTCTATGAAATCAATTTTTTGTTCTGATTCCCCATATATGAGATATCATATAGTATTTTTCTCTGTTTGACTTATTTCACTTATCATAATACTGCCCAGATTCATCCACAGTGTAGCAAATGGTAGAATTTCTTTCTTCCTCGTGGTTGAATCCTATTCCTGCATGTGTGTGTGTGAACACACATAATGATATGTATATACATATATATGTATGTGTATATATATATACACACACCACAAACATACATCACATTTTCTTTATCTGTTTGTCCACTGAAGGACATCTAGGTTGTTTCCCTGTCTTGACTACTGTGAATAATGCTGTAATGAACATGGGGGGTGCAGATATCTCTTCAAGATACAGATTTCAATTCTTTCAGATAAATATCCATTAAACTGAAGAGCTTTTACACAGCAAAGGAGACAATTACTAAATTGAAAAGAGCGCCTACACAAAAGGAAAAAAATATTCAAAACCACCTATCTGATAAGGGGTTAATAACTAGAATATATGAAGAATTCATACAACTCCATCACAAAAAAAAAGCAAATAATCCATTTAAAAATGGGCAAAGGATATGAATAGTCATTTTGCAGAACAAGACGTACAATGACAACCAGGACATGAAAGGATGCTCAGTGTCACGAATCATCAGGACAACACAATCAAAGCCACAAAGAGAGACCATCTCACAGCTGTTAGGATGTCGACTCAAAGGCTAAGGTGACAAAGGTTGGTGAGGGTGCGACAAAGGAATCCTGTGCACTATTGGTAAGAATGTGAAAGAGGCACAATGGAAAGGAGTGTGGCGGTTCTGCAGAACATTAAACAGTGACTGACCATAGGATCCCAACTTTCCAATCACTCTTCAGTATCAACAGTCTTGCCTTTCAGCCTTGAACAAGTCTAGTTCAACTTAAATCAAAGCTTCAGCTCTCATCCAAAAGCACCTCCTGATGCCCTGTCCTAGCCTGTCCCAAGAGCTAGACTGTCAAGGGGAAGAGGACAGCTGGCTATTCATTCCTCCTCCCGGCCTCCCTCTCCCTCCTCCCTCACTCGACCTGCCTCCAGAGTCAGGTAGGGAGACGGCCATTTTTCACTTGGTTTGAGCAGCTGGTGGTCTTTGACAGTTGAGTGATACATGGGGGGATTCTGTGGGTTCTATGGGACATCCACTGGGGACCCTACACCAGGAAGCTCCCTGATGGGGCAATGGGCTCCCCACTGACCTCTCCTGACTCCTGCCCATCTCCAATTCATGGGATCCCCACAGAGTCTCCTTGGTCTTCCCTTCTAGCCAGTTCTCATGGCAGCACCTTTCAAGAGGGCTCAACCCGGCCAACCTCTAGTGATGCATCTGGTTCTCGGGCGATAGCCTCACATCTTCACATGCTGTGGGCAGCTCCCAGGAGCTTTACTGAGCTCCAGGTAGCAGAACTAGAGGCGGGGCGCTGAGCGTCTACAGCACACGCATCCCGCAATGGGGGCATCGGTGCTCCTGCTTTAGACAACGTCCTCTTTCAACATGGATTTTCTCAAAGTTCCCTTCACTTGATAGAGGACAGGAAACTAATAGCACTTCTCCCAAAAGACTCAGGCCTTCTATCCAGATGGGGGTGGCTGATGGGATGGGGGTGGCAGAGCCAGTTTTGCCCTCTCTCGGTAAAGCTATGGCTATTTCTGGCAATGTGACTATTGGCAAGTCCCAACCAGAAAGAGACGGCAAAGGGGTCACTGAAGAGTTGAAGAAGTATTTACTCATGTCTGGGCAGGGCTCAAGGGATCCCAAGGCATGGGGAAATGGCTTGAATGTAAAGGAAAAAGGGAGAGAGATGTTTCTGGAGCCTTGGGAGAGCTAAGGTTGTTGGGTAAGTGAGGCAACCTTTAGTAGAGGACATCATTCTCCAGCTACTACCAAGCAGGGAAGGAAGCAGGGGGATAAATACCCTGGGCCCCCGCCTACAGATCGCTGCCATTGACTGAATTCAGCCCAAAGCCCATCTGCAGAGGGCAGCCTGGCAGGACCAAAGTGGAGAAGATGGTGTTAGGGGAATATACTGGGGACCAACCTGCCCACACCCCTCTCTTGACAACACGCAGGAACTTGTCACCACTGTT
This sequence comes from Scalopus aquaticus, assembly GCA_004024925.1. Lineage (NCBI taxonomy): Eukaryota > Metazoa > Chordata > Mammalia > Eulipotyphla > Talpidae > Scalopus > Scalopus aquaticus. The sequence continues at coordinate 38,252 of PVIJ01005115.1, forward strand.
CTCAGCCTGGAGCCTCAACAACACAACAGTGAAAATCCATTTGTCAACTAATAACCGTCCACATTGGTCTTTCTCTGCTCTCCCTACTGCCCCGGAGGCATCTGCCTCCCACTACAGGCCGCAAAGCAGGAGCAGGAGGGCCGGGAACAGGCGGGCAGCCTCTCCCGCAAAGTTGATCTCAACTTTGTCGACCCCACGGCGGCCCAGGTCCAGACATAAACCGAACACGGCACGCCACCATGCCAAGAAGACTTGGAGTGAGTTTTTGATGATCTGCCATTTTACACTCTCCAGCCAGCACCCCATTATTTTTTTTTTTTTTAAAGATTTTTATTTTTTATTTTTACATACAAGCTGGGGTACAGGCCAGAGGTGTGGGGGCGGCGAGAGGGTTCACCAGAGACAGAGTGGGGAGCAGAACAGGCAGATCAGAAATACACTGCTGAGGGGAGCAGCGGGCAAGGCAGGAGAGGTCTGCCCCACCATGTGGGATTCTCCCTGGCCGGGCGTCGAACTCGCGTCGCCGCTGCCGACAGCTCCACAGCGCAGCGCTTAACCGCTGCGCCACCAGGGAGGCCCCAGCACCCCATTATTAACACACATCATTAAGAGCTGGCCCAACGTTGCTGGCTGAGCAGCCCCTAAAGAGGCAGTGGCCAGGGGTGGAAAGGAAATGGCCTGGCCAGTGACGCCCCAGGCAGAGACAACCTTCCAACCTGACTTCAGAGGCTGAGGACTCTTCTGTCTCCTGTGCTCCTCGAGGACTGCTCGGGGGGCGTCCAGCTCAGGCAGCTCGGCATGGCGGGCAGGGCTGTGCACCGATGCTGGTGACCAGACTCCTCCGGAGAGCTGACTTCTGAAGGCGAGTGCTGACTTCGGAAGACTCAGCCAGGATGAGGCCCAGCGCTGCTCCGGCTGGGAGGAGGGCACCTGTGGAAGCATCGGCAGCCTGTGAGCAGACAATCATGGGTCACACACTGTGAACCCTCATCTCCTTCTCTCCCAGGAGAAGGGGACAGGGCAATGTGGGGAACACAGGATAGGAGATAGAGGTTGGGGCACAGGCCAACTCAGTCAGAGATGGAGTTGCTGTGGTAGCTCCCCAGAGAGGAGGCTTGTGGGCCTACTGGGGTCCCTGGCCTTGCCTTGGGTGGCAGCAAAGGGTTGTACATGCCAAGCCCATACTGCAGGCTGTGGCGTGAAGCATTCGGGTCACTGGCACTTCTCTAAACAATGCTGATTAAGAGTACAGATGCTTCCTCAAATAAAGCTCCATTTGAATCTCGGCTCTGCCACCTCCAGACCTTACGACCTTGGGTAAAATGAGGCTTGGTGTTCTGACCTATAAAATAGGAACAGCAAATCTTGCAGGACTATGCAGAGAATTAAGTGAGCTAGGACCTATCAACTGCCTATCATGGTCCCTGGCACAGAGCTTGCAATCAATAAATGGCAGTTGCTCCTGTTATTGTTGGCATGGTCCCATTCTTCTGCTTAGCTGAATCCCCCATAAATATTTCAAAAGTGTTTACTCAGCACCTTCCATATGGCCTTAGAGAAAAGGGTCCTCCAGGAGCTCAAAGTCCAGCGCCAGATACAGAGGAGCAGAGATAACAGCTATGATATGAGGTGAAGGGTGTGGGGGCAGAGGGCCCAGGCCAGGATGATCAGGGAGGCCTTCCTAGAGGAGGCGGCACTCTAGTTGACTTGTTGGAGAAGTGGCGCTTAGCCAGGCAGTCACACTGGGGAAACTGTTCTAAACAGTAGCAACAGTGAGCACTGACAAGGGTAATTAATAGGAGAGAGTGGCAGCTTTGTAGCTTTGGGGTGGCCAAGGGTGAGTGATGGTGGTGGAGGTAGTGGGGGTGTTGAGCCACAGCGAAAGTCAGCATTGAACAGAGACACATCTGGACAGCTCCTATGGGACAGAGGTCCACACAAAAACAACCAGGAGTTTACATCATCAAATAGGCTCCCTGAACTTCATTAAGACTTAGACCAAGGTGACCGAGGCTGTTGTCTTAGAGATGTGCGGGGAGACTTGAGACATGGCCCAGCTGCTCTTCTAGCTGTCTGCCATAGCCCTCTGGGGCCCAGGCTACCCCTCTCTCTTCCCACCCCCTGCCTTAAAACATCCAGCCATTACTTTGCTTCCACCCCTTGCAGGACTAGGAGGCCAGGCAGGGCTGTGCTCTGGCCCAGGCTGCAGGGACTGGCCCCCCCCAACACACAGGGCAGTCGCAGGCTTCCAGATGGCCCCTTCATGCTCAGCCAGCTTCCCCAACCCCCGACTCTCTGACAATTGTCTTTCTTCGTGGAGGCAACAATTGAATCCTCAATCCAATTATATATACAGGGGAGAGGGAGGTGCCATTCCTGTAACTTCCAGCCATTGCTCCGCAGTGACAGGTCCGTGTGTGCTGCCACCGCTGCTGTAGAGACAGGGGATCAGAGCGGTGGGGGTTCACCACGCTCTCTGTTTCCTGGAGTCCTGGGCAGCTTGGAAGCTCCAGGCTATTTCTGCCAGGGACCCAGGGCTGCCTGCCTGTTGGGAAATCAAAGTACCCCAATGGAGGTACAGGGATTTGGGACTGAATTTTTAATCCAAGTCCCGGATGACCTCAGAACAGTCCTTTAGCCTTTGTGAGCCTTATTTTCCTCACCGGCGTTATGGGCAGGACTGCACTGCTGGGGAAAATTAGTTGTGATCCTGAATGTCCGATTCTAAAACAGGGAACTCTGGTGAGATGGTGTGAAGGATGTATTTTCCTAAAGCATAAATTTTACCCAAAGATTTCAGAGAAAAGGATTAAAAAGATAAAGCTATACTCAGGAGAAGCATCTATCACTGCAGTGAGTTATAAAGACAAATGAGGAACACCAAACAACTCTGCCCTGGCTGTAAACTCTTCGGGGATAGCCCCAGGCCTCTGGGTCCTACTTTCTGCCTCCCTGCAATTTGGGGGTGTATCTCCTAAGCCACCAGACGGGCACAGAGCAGGGAATGTTCTCGCTCCATGTCATGATACACAGAGCGAGTGTGGCTGTTAACCCATTGCCTAAAAATGGGTCATTCTAGGTTTTGTTTCTTTGGGGGCACATTTTGTTGTGACATCCACTTCTGATTATGGCCACATTCATTTGGTCCATTGATCTGCCTTTAAGAGAAACAGAAAAACCATGGGCATCCAAAGACATGTTCCCCCTCATCAGTGAATATTCTAGAAGTAACTCAAAGGAGGACTGGGGGAACCAGCACAGGTTAGGGAGGTAGAAAGAGATGAGAAATGTTTATATAGGGACAGACCTGGGGAGCAATGGGGCTAGGGAACTTCGGGGGGTTGGAAGACCCAGGAGAGAGGGCCAGTAAGAATCCCACAGAGGGGGTACCAGACCCTGGGCAGGCAGACTGGGGAGTTAGCAGGAGATGTAAGGAGGGAAATAAAGGCCCAGAGATACAAAAGTCACCTCTCTAAGTTGCTGATTTACTGATTTACGCCTGCCATGTTACTACAGACCCTTTTTTATAGACTTTAACTCTGTGGGCCAAGGATCAGGTTCTCCCAGATAGCCCTTGGCCGCCTAGACTGTTCTCCCTCCCTATACTCAACGCTGCTCAGGGCCAGGCAGGAGCTTTCTGCTGGCTGGAAGCACATTGGTCTGGAGATGCCAGTTCATTCACTTGTGGCCTATGTGATTGAAGCCATGGAAGAATGGGCTGCATGCAGTTTTAATGAATAACAATGGTGAAGTATATTTAAAAGTATCGATTTTTAGCAGCAATACAAATGTTGAAGGAGAGGAAAATGCCCACACCCCATTTTATTAATTTTATTCCTATGAAGTGCAGTTATAAGCCTGCTGCTTGTCTTCGATCAATTTTGATCAAGTGGCTAAGAATATTGTTTTATCATGCCTACGACTTTTAAAACAATCTGTGGCATGTGTTCCCTTCTGCCTCTGGGTTTAAGAAAGCGTTGAGCTTGAACTTGGCTGTTGCCCAAAAGTGGACCTCAGGCCACACATTTGGGTCCACAAATCCCGGGGAGCCACTAAGCTTTGACATTTAGAATATCCTGCTGTAGAAGCCCAAATGATGACCTCCCCCTCCAACCTGAGGGTATGCTTCACGTTCACCAATTCTTCAAGTCACTTCTGCAACTGTGATGTTATTTCCACCACATTGCTGGGCAATTCTCTAAAATCTGGGATTCTACTGCCCTGGGGAATTGCGAGGGGAAATGAGCACCGTCTCCAGTGTCATCTGCTCCATCCTCATGGCCCCAATAGAGACTGAGTGTCTGCATGTCCTAGAACAAATCAGAACGTTTCCCCCAACCCCCTGCAGCTTCAAGTTCTCGGTGTTCAGATTTCTTCAGGAATAAATAAATGTCACAAATCACGGGACTAAACACATCGGGCTTCTCGGTGCTGAGAAAGCCTTTCTGTGGGTGAGAGGCTCAGCGTCCCCCACCCAGCAATGGGGCTGGCACAAGAAAGGAGAAAATAAACCATCTTGCCAATGTCCCCAAAACCTCACACAATAGACCTGCCTCTCGAAATTCGCAGCACAGACTCTTAAGACAGCTCCAGCCCTGTATTAATTTCTTGAAGCTCATTTGAAGTCTTTCAGGCCTGAGATACGGGCCTTGGGCCCAGGACTTCTTTTTAATGCCTGGTCCAATCTCAACTAACATTCAGGGCCTCCAGGAGCCAGGTCCTCTACTCAGAACTTCTTTTTAAGCATGTACCCCTCTGAGGTGAGATTATTACCCCATTTCAATGTAGAGCGGCATCTCAGTAAGGCTGGTGAGGGGCGCTAGACTTCGATACCAGCATCCTTTCCTCTCAAGCTCAGCTTCCTGCTACCACCAGCTGGGACTGGTGAGAAATTTCCCTCTATCAGAGTCTCAAACTTCCCCGTGCCCAAGAATTAATTACTTGAGATGCTGAGGTGGGGTTCGCCTCAGCCCGGGCTGCGAGGACTGAAGGCGGGGCAGGCTCTGCATCACTAGAAGCGTCTTGGCAGCTGAGTTGCAGGTGATGGAAGGACCAAGCTTTGGGTTGCTCAGGCTGGAGTAGAAGCTCCTCCCCGATCCTCTGCTCCTGCGCTGGAACCTGAAGGGGGTCCTCACAACTTTCCAGGCCTAGCACAGAGAGAAAGGAAAGAAAAGGGCAAGCAGGCTAGCCGCTCCTCCCACTGCCCCCACACGGCGGGAGCGACCTTTTGCAAACCCACCTATGAAATCACTGGTTCCCACCCTCTCTGCTAATGGGGGCTGAGTGGCAGGCCTGGCTCTCCCAGCAAGCCTGGCTATGGCCCTAATCCTCAGGAAGGAGAGTTTATGAGGCTGTCTCTGGCATTTAAAATTAATATACTTATTAAGAGAGCAAGAAAGTGCTTTCAGAGTAAATGTCTTTCTATTTTTTCCCCAAGGTGAAGGTCACTTAGTTCAAACTCAAAGTCAGCTGGTTCCCCGGGGCCTTGGGGTGTTCAGGGCTTAACTGTGGCGTGAGCATGTTGTACACACAGCCCAGCCTGCTGCATTTTTCACAATGGGTTTCAGCTCCTCCCCTAGGGGCCTCAGGGGAAAGAAATACGGACCCTTTGTGGCCCAGAATCCAGTCTCTTCAAACAGTGTTCTTGCTTCCACTATGCACAGGCGCTCATCGACCCAGTCCTCTTCTGTCCATCTGTCCATGCATCTGTCCATCCGCTCATTCCCCATCCTGCCACTTCTCATTGATCCAGTAGCCTTAGTTTCCATGCTTTCAATCATCAAACATCTACCTAGCACTCTTCGTGTACCAGACACTGGAGACACACAATTCAGGAAATCTGCTTCAAAGATGGAAAGAAACAATATGCTAAAGCTATGGTTGAAATTCTATTCCCTTGTCCAATGATCAAACTCCTACACATCAGTCAAAACCCTACTGAAATAAACTCAACCTCCACAACTCCTGCCCCTTCACCCTGAGATCCTGACGTGCTCCCTGGTGCACTCACAGCACGTGACTGTATGTGGTTCCTGGTTCGATGTTTTTTCCCGTCTCTATCTCAGCCTCTGTTGTTGCTGTCAGTGTTTCCACCCTGTCAAGGCAGCAACTCGTCTTTCCCACGCGGATTTCCTGGGCTGAGCCGGTGGCTATGGAAGAGCAAGTAAGCTCCTTTCCAACTTTGGGGAGGCTGAGAATTGCCTGGGAGACTTGTTACAAATCCTGATGCCCCAACTCTGTCCCATGTGACCTGATTCAGCACGTAGATCTGAGATTTGCATTTTGGATGATTTCTTGGGTGATTCTGATGCAGGTGATCTATAGACCACCATGCCTTGGTGGTCTTTTGAATGAAAGGAGGAAAATCAATAAATTAAATAAAGGTCAACAAAGAGCCTGTGATTTTAAGAAAGTTGTGAATCTTACCAGTGTGATTTTTCCCGTTTTGAGATTGTATATAAAACTGAGTGAAAGCTGAGCGGGACCTCCCTGGACTATTTTTATAACTTCCTGTGAATCTCTATTTCCCAGTAAAAAGTTTTGTAAAATCCTCCTGATTTTCCAAGGCCTCAAGGATGTTGTAATTGGCTTCAGCTGTTAAAGATCTCCTGCCCCACCCCCTTAACCCCACCCTCTGGAGACATCCATCCCCAGATGTTTGTCTGCTCTGTTAGATACAGTTAATTCTATGCTAAATTATTCTGCAATTAATTATCTATTGTTAATGAAAGGCATTTCTTTCGTAATTTCTCAATATCCTCCAAAATCATCTTAGAATAAATACCTACTTTTTTTAAAGTAAGGTATGTTAGAACTACTTGGGGAAGTTGAGGTCAACGTTTGAGATGACAGAGGCATTGTTTCAAAGCCAGGATCCAAGGCCCTTGCTGTCCCTGTGCACGTGGCCCAGGGATCTCAAAAATGCCTGCGCATTAATTCACTAGGGGAACCCCCAAAAACCTCCACACCCATTCCCATTAAAATGAGAATTTCTGGGGTGGGACCCAGGCATCAGTATTTTTTAAAGCCCCCAGGGGATTGCAACCAGGGGTACAGGCAATGAGTGAAGCCAGCCCTGAGAGTAGGGGTGCTCCCATGTGCCCTGCTCAGGTGACAGAACCCCAGAAGCTCTTTCTGAACTGCTGGCTCTAAATTCAGCTTAGCAAAAGCCACAGCCCTCTCCTCTTCTCTTCTCTCAAGCCTCAAAGCCAAGTCCTGGGGCCAGGCAGTGCTCTTGCTTGCCTCCCAGTGGAGGCCTTTGTTTCGGTGACCTGCTCTCCACAGGTGTGGGTGCCTTCTTGTCTGAGTGGCTGAAAGACTCCTTTCAAAGCCAGGGACATTTCTCATGGTTTAGGTGACCCCCACCATTCCCTGGCCTGCGGGGCATGACGGGCTCATTTACACGTAGGCCACAGTTCCTGCCAGGTCAGCATCCTGTCAGGAGTGGACCTACAGAGTTCACACTGGTCTCCTGACAGGATGAAGGGGTGATTCTGAGGACTCTCATGATATAAAGAAAAGGGGCTGTGCCCAGCTCTAGGGTTGAAGGCTGATGGGATTCCTACTGGTCACAGAAGGGAGGCAGGAGCATTGGGGGGAATGTTACCCACTGCTGACACTGTCTTCCGTGTTCCACCAAGAGTATTTCCAGGTCAGGTCCCGATGCTGGAGATTTTGGCACAGGCCATGGTACCTGGGAGTTTTCAGGGAGCTCAGAGACAACTCAGCTTCCTTCTTCGGTCCCCAAGGTCTCTCCACTCCAGCTGCACCCCAGGAAGCTGATGAGGATGTGGGGTCCTGGGAGGGGCCAAGCACTGAGAATCGCACACTGCCACCCTGGACAAGAGCAATGGCCCATGCCAGGGGATGCCATTCACTGTGGCTGAGCAACACAGACCTCTCTAGGGAGGCCTGGCTTGCTGTCAGCTGAAAAAGACTTATAACAAGCTCTGGTCTCTGCAGACTCACCCAGAGACAAGAAATGGCTTAGTTGCAAGGTCCTCTTCCCTCTCTCCACCCAGGCCTGCCCACTCACTCCCAATTCTGCCTCCTTTCACTCTCTTTCTTTTGCTTAGCATGGTTGTGGACCAAGCTTGGAGACAAAGGCCTCACCTTGATTTCAATGCCCTGAACTTTATGATTGTTTTGAACAAAAATGTGAATTTTCCTTTGGATGAATTGGGAGATCCCAACGGCAACACTAAGGCAGTTTTTAATCTAAGTCTGGCCATTGAGATAGACAAAGTTTATTTAACCTATGGTGCACATTCAGCTTGTTCTACAGTAAATTCTCTCAATCCCCTAATAGGTGCTGTTATTTCCTCAGGCCCATTTTGCTGATGAGGAATTTGAGGTATTGGCATTACAAACATGAACTTGAATCAAGATCCCACATATTTCATCACTGTGTTCTCCGTAACCCCGAGAAGGACCCTCCACGCCAAGGTCAGAGGCATGCTGTCACAGCCCTGGAAGGCAGCAGAGCCCTCTCCCTGGGGCATGAGGAGTGGCTTCTGCCATTGTCCAGATGGGCCTTCCACAGAGGAGCAGGACCTCCAGCGTTGGCCAGCGTCATCTTGACCTGTTGGATGAAAATGGCCTCATAGACAGAGCCCTCGTTTGGAATAGCTTCATAGGCCCAATCTGGCCCCATCTCTGAGTCCCTCCCAAGTCTGTCGGGACATCAGAGGAAGGGGCTAACATCAAAGGGGGGCCAGTCCAATGTGTGTACCAACTTGCCACAGATCAGGAGGCGGCGGTGTCAGAGGAGACGACACGTCCACTTCTGCAGGACAAGCTTCTCAAGACAGAGCAGAGCACTCTGACCTCAGAAGGGAAAAGCTCAAGAACGGATTTCCTGAGTTTAGGAAAAACACCTAACAGTGTCTCTCCGCTAACATTTTCTACAATTTCTTACCCCATATCCACTTACAAGCCATGTCGCTTTGGGCAATTTCTGCTCCTCAGTTTCCTTACCTGTAAAATGGGTTAGTAACAGTACCTCACATACAGGATGGCAATGAGGCTTGCACAGAGTGATGCATGTCAAATTAAACAGTGCCAGCGTGACGTCAGTGTTAACAGCAGTAGTGGGTCACTGCTAAGGACAGAATAAGTAAGTTCCTTTTCGGCAAGAGACACGGTGCTTAGAGAAAGAGCTCCTTCCTTGACTCTCACCATGAAAGTACGGCAGAATATCCTGCAAAGCACAACAGAGCATCCCCTTCCTTGGGCTGTTGTTAGAACGATTTTGGCTGAGATGAGACATACTAATAAACCTTTATTTGAGTACCTACTGTGCCCAGACGCTTCTATGTGTGTTATCTCATTTGGCCCCTACCTCGGCTCTGAAGGGTATTGTCCTTTTCTGGAGAAGGTCAAGAATCAGAGAGGTGAAGTGCAACACACACCAGTGACAGAAGACAGACAATGTGACCTTCAGAAAACCCTGGCAGCCCAAAGGGTCTCCCCCGGGCTGGTCCCAGCCATCAGCAAAATGGAGATCAGAAAAGCACCGTGCTCTCTTCCAAGTGTTTCTCTTCTCTCGCTGTAATAAATTCTCCCGACATTAGCAGAAGCCAGGGGGCCGGTCAGCCCGGGGCGCTGACTGACAGCTCTGGAGCTGGGCGGCCGCGGCCGGAGGGCGGAATGGCATTCTGTGTGCAGGCAGTGGGCAGGGTGATTGCTGGGCTTCGAGAGAACAGGCGGTCCACGAGGCTTTGACTCACTATTTTGTAAATTGGTTTCATGCATGGGCTATCAATGGGGGCCTGGCTAGATAATAGGATTTTCCAACACAGTTCTTCCCCCCTCGCCTCTGCAGCCATCCAAATCTCCGTGCAGCACGCCTGGAGGGGATGTGCTGTGCTTGGCCGGGCACGCCCTGGAAGGGCTCCACAGCTTAGACAGGGGAGAAGTGGCTCTACGAGGCCACGATCAGAGCAACCTTGGACAGCGGCTTATGTGCTCCACTAGCCGCCAGGGCCAGCTTGCCAGGTAGTCCGGCTGGCTGGGTGTCAGGGCCAGGCACCCGAAGCCACGCCTGTCCAAGAAGCAGGCCATGGGGCCAAGGTGACTGCTATGGCCGGACTTCTTGGTCCCAGCAGCCCTGACTGTCCCTGCCATGCACAGCCCAGCTCCGGAGGAGACCCATCAAGGGCTAGCAACCCTGACAGCTCCAGTGCAACTGTTCCCTGGAGGCGGAACCTCGTGAAAGTCAGTTACTGGGGAGGTGCTCTCAGGAGAACATGGGGTGAGGGCTGAGCCCAGCAGCAGCCTGCTGGAGCCCACGAGTATGGGTTACGCACAGAGTGGGACTCCCCAGGTGGCAAGGGATTGGAGTTTTGTGTGTTGGGGTCAATCATCACTGTTGACTTAGGACAGGGGACCAAGATGGGGCATTGCTACCCTTGGGGTTGGTTGTCACATATTTAAGGCTAATTCTCTAGAGAAGGGGACAGCTGTAAGCTTTAGCAGCCAGTACTCCCAGCAGTGGGGAGGTGGGTGGCACACCAGCCCAGCCACAGGGAACCAGGCAGGGCGCATCACTGTGCCATACCCATGGAAAAAAGCCAGGGCGCAGCTCAGCTGGAACCCCACAAGAGCCAGTCTGGTGGCTTCTAGAAAGCCATGAGGCCAAGGAGCCAGATGCCACTGCAGTGAGCAGTGTCCATGACAGCTTAGTACCACCCCCGACTCCCACCCCAGCCTCGGAAACTACAAGGCTGTGGTCCGCGCGGCTGCCTCTTATCTCTTCCCAGCAGGGACACAGGCCTCCAGGTCCCATCAAGGGTCGAACTGGGGGCTCCCTGGAGCCAGGGCCCGCCCCATCTGCACACAGGCACAAGGGATACCTCCCAGAGATACTCTGTCACAATCCAAAGCCTCCTCCTTCAGAGCCTTTAGCACAAGTTTGCTGCCGAAACACAAATATCCGCCTCCGACGCGGAAGAGAGATTAAATTAGGAACAATCTTAATTCTTTCTGGCAGAGGGAAGCGAGCGAGAGCTGTCAGTTCCCCAATGATATATTGTTAAGGAAATCCAGGTTTAAAGATATTTCATAAGTTTGCCTTTGCCTGCTAATAAAGAGAGTCAGCTAACGGAATCTGATCACCAGGCGAGATGGTAATGAGATAATGTGGTGTACTCCACAGAGACCCCGCCAGCTCCTTGAAATTCCTCTGAGAGAGTTTCTGAAGTGCCACATTGTGACGAGGAAGGGAGAGTAAGCAGCAAAGAGAGAAGGGAAAATGGGCATAATTAGCCAAGTAGATTAGGTGATTCAACAAAGATCACACAGTCTCAGCAGGCTGGGTAGCAGTGGTATTTATCAATACACCTCATGCTTGCTTCTTGCTCTCCAGGCCTTTTTGTTTTCTCGGTGAGACAAGCAAGCTCAGAGCCTCTTCCTGGAAGATTCAGAGATTGAAGGCCTTATCGTAAGCAAATAAGCAGCTCGGCGTGGGGTCCTCACAGGCTGGCTGGCAGTGAGTCTCCCAGGTCTTGGGGGAAGGAGCTATGACTGCGACCGCTCCGGGGGTGTCCAGTCTGCCGGGGGAATGGGTGGGGGGGATGTGATGGGGCTTCCAGTCCACTCTGATGGTGTTTGGCCCTCGCCCTGGTCACCCCATGGCCGATGGTGACCCTCGTTTAGGTTAGGACCTGGGGAGGGCCAGTTCTGTGTGTGCCCCTTTATGAGAAACTTGTTGGGGGACCAATGGTCAACCTGCTTTGCAAGCCAGGAGAGAAGACCCACCCATATGCTAAGAAATGTGATTTGGGGCTTAAGGTAGCAAAGTAAACTTTAAAACTCCTTTGTTTTAAGCCAACCCAGCCTGTGCCCACTCTGCCTTCATGCCCACCTCTCACAGGAAAAGGCAACCTTTTGTTCAAAAGGGCTTTGAGAAACTGATGGAAGCTATGAAGGCTCTTTCCAGTAAGAGCACATGTGCGAGTGCGCGCGCGCACACACACACACACACACACACACACACACACACACACACCCCACAAGTCATGGTGCCATTTCAAGTTTTCGCAGATCCCAACCAGGAACCCCAGGTTTCAAAACTCTGAAGGGGGTGCATGTTGAGGGGAGAGCTGCTTTGCAGGCTGATTCTGGGTGCACCCCACTTAGACAGATCTGCCTAGGCTGAGTAACCCAGCAGCCCGGCCCTGACAGGTGGGCTCCGGGCTTCACCTGCTGCGCTTCCCTGATGTCTGTCCAGGCCCCTGAGTATCGAGGCAGAAGGAGAAGCCAGAGGTAAGCAGGGAAGGCTTCGGGGACCCCAGGAGGGCAGAGGTTAGGAGCTGCCAGGGATCCACGTGGGGGCTGCACATTCACCTCTGGTCTGTGGACCTGTCTCCCCCCTCCTCTCCCCCCAGAGGCCCAGCAAGAGATCCCTTAGAGGCAAGAGAGCTTTGCACTGGCTTACAAGGCAGCAAGAGCAGGTGCCGAGGAGACTATCTCCTGCTCCAGCCAAGCTAGTGGAGAAGACCCCCCAGGGGAGAGTGTTGTGGGGGCCACACCAGAAAGGAAGGGAAGGAATTGAGGCTCTGGGGTTTGAGAGGAAGGGGGGTAGGAGGGAGGGCCCAAAATGTGGTTGGGGCTTGAGAAGTGCTGGGTTGTGACCCATGGGCCCTGCCAGCTTCCTGCCAGAGGGCTGGAGGGGTTTCAGAGCTGGCTGTGATCATAACTTCAGACACCAGCCATCGGCTTTGCTGTCCAAACGGGGTTTCTTCCCCTCAGTGATCACTGATGTATCGTGTCCCGTAATTGTGTATTGTATTTTGGCGATGGTGCATCCAGAGGAGATTGGAAATCTAGATCGAACCCTCCCTCCCTGGCAGAACATCCATCACCCACTCTGGGGGCATTGGGAGAAGCGAGGGAGGGGATGCAAAGTGAGGGGTGCAATGATGTGGCCAGAACAGGTGGGGATCCATGCAGAGAATTTTCCACTGACCTCAGATTCCTTCCCAGCGCAGTGTCTTCTGCCGATGGTGCCCAAGGGCAGGTGCCAAGCCCTGCAGAAGGAGAGCAGCAGGGCTTGTGAGCAGGGGTCCTGGGACCTCGGGGGCCCAGGCCCACTCCCCCATTCATTCACTGACATGATTTTTTTTGAGCATCTCCTATATGCAGACTGTGGGGATACAGCAATGAAAGGACGAGAACACCCCATGGAGAGGGAATTCCAGTGCACAGCCTCAGAAGCAGATTCCTGGGGAGATACTGGGCCACCCAAGGTGAGCTCCCCAGCCTTCTCCTCTGACAGGGCAACAGGGAAGACCCCCCTCAGCTACAGGGTCTGCACCCTCCCTCCCACTTCCCATCTCCTTGAACTAAGAAGCTTGATATTAAGGTCCGTCTCCTTCCTCTTCCCACCTTACTCGGTTCCAAGGATTCTCTGAGTAATTAGGGCAAGTCACTTCCCTTCTCCGCTGCTCAGTATTCTCAGCTATAAAATAAAACCAAGGACTCAGCTCCACTTCCATCACTGAGATTTCATCATAGAACCCCCAGGAGTTCCGGATGGAGAAGAAACATCAGGAATCATGGAGCCGAATGCGCTCACTTCTTAGAAGAAGAAACTGAGGCCCAGATTGGTGCCTAATGAGTGTGTCTGACAAAGATCTTGGTGAAGGGAGACACCTCTGTAGATACAAGGGATTGTTGTATCACTGTTATTTTTCCTTTGGGCACACTGGCCAGGCTCCCTTGACCCAACCTGGGAGGAGACCAGCAGTCAAAAGTCCTTCCCAGAGGTCATCAAGTCTTTCATCTGTCCTCAAAGACCTCACTGGCCCCGAGCCTCATGTGGCTCCCCCTTCTGTGGCTGCCCAGCCCCACTAAGAGGATGGAAGCTGTTCATTGCTTTCTTGCTTGGTGGGGGAGGCTGTAGTTACAGGCTAATTAAACCACAGACAGATTCCTCAGCAGTTGGCTGGCACCGTAAGTGCTGTTACAACAGTAAAAGGCCAGAGATGACAGATGGAGCTTTTTCAAGATTATGTCACCATTGCCCCGAACACGGCTTCCACTCCACCCCTCGGCTTTGGGACCATGCTCTACGGGGCGATTGTTCCGCATCAGGGAAGACTGGTGACAATTAGGAACAAAGCAAAAGCCAAAGACAAGGAATGGAGCTGGCACCATCTAAACAGTGGCAAGCAACAGCAACCTGACTGACCTATGATCTCCTTGGAAAAATATAAACCTGTCCACGATGCTTCTCAAAGGAACAAAGGGAAGTCCTTCCCAGAGTATAACTGAAATTCCTTCATTGCCAAGGCACCAAAAGGATGTAGAAAAGGAAGATGACAGTGGTGCCCAGGGACAGGGATGGGAAGATGGGAAAGGACAATCTTGCAGGATGATCAAAGACCCCCGGGGCAGGTCTTTGATCTTCAGAACTCGTGTTCCTCTCAAGTTCGCTAATCTACAGAGAGGATCCCCTTCAGTTGTGTCTTCCGTCCACCTCCTCCCACACCTTCCTAGGTGGGCTGAAGGATTGGCCTCCCCAAGATGTGGATTATTTTGAGCCGAGGTCAATTGAAATCCTGAACACTCATGAGAAACTCTTGTCACTTCCTTACCGACCTAGAAGAATGAAAATTGGGGGTATTACCCAGAATTGTGGCACTTTTTTTTCCTTACCAGAAATATCCTTTCTGTTGAAGAACCTTATTTCTGTCTTTGCAGAGCGCCTGCTCTTAGTCATGTGAGCCCTCTCCTCCCTCCTCGAAGCCCCAGGCCCCTATACCATCCTTAGCTCAAGATATATACCCACATTTTGCCCCATTGTCTTCAGAACCCACATCTATGTGGGTTCTTCATATATTTAGTGCGTAACTAAATGTATACATGTAATTAAATTTGGTTTTTCTCCAAATAATCTGACATTAATTCAATTGTTCAACCAGTCTGAGAAGAATCCAGAGGGGTGAGGGGAAGTTTCTTTCCTCCCCTATGAGATTGTCAAGATCTTGACTTAAGTCCGGTTTCCATGCTGCCCACAATCAATGAGCAGGACGGAGGAAGGAAGAGAAGCAAATGAATGATCTCACCCTTTAAAATAACCTGTGGGGAAAGTCTTCATCTCATAATGGAGCCAGTGGGTTTGAGTCCTCTCCCTGCTTCTTGGACAATTCATTTAACCCTCTCAGGCCTTCTGGGTCTTTCACTGTCATGGCTACAGCTAAATATACCTGCCTTGTGGGGTGCTATGATGCTCAGGAGAGAGCATGTCCAAAGAGCAGGACAGAATGAATTGTGGTTCTGTCCCGTCATTCATCAGGGTCTTCAGGGGAGCAGAACCTTCTTTACTATAAAGGGGAAATCACCACTTTCCTTAACAACAGATTCTTCACTGTCTTTGGAATCAGAAAGGTCACCCTAAAGTCTAGCCCAACTCCCAGTTGCTACAAGGTTGCTAAAGGGACAGAGGGACATTGAATGGAAGGGCTGGTGTCCAGGGAGGCCTGGTACCCACCTCCCTCCAGCTGGGAAGAGGTTATAAATCCAGCCAGGCTGTTTAACAACTTCCCTGATCATGCTCCTCGAATCCTACAAGGTCACCAGGCCCGGCTGGAGTTCCAGCTCGAATGCTGATGTGATGCGACCTGACAGGCCTGTCTCTCATTGCCCAGCCAGGGCCTGGCCATGGATGGGGCTGCCAGGTTGCTGCAGGGGTAAGGCAGGCACGGAGGGGCCTGGGAGGCCAGACGGACCCGAGGAGCTGGAAAGTGCTAGTGGCTAGCAAAACCGAGGAGCAGGTTTGTGAGACGTCTCCTCCACGCTCCCCCATCTCCATTACTCACGCCACGCACCTCAGGCTCTGACCAACCAGAGGCCAGATGCCGCCACAGGAGCTATGTGACCGCAGGACAGGGCAGCAAGAGGGCGCAGAGCCCATCGCATGCTGCCCTGAGTGCTGGAAGGCCCTCTTCAGCAGTGGCCACATCTTGTTACAGAGTGTCCCCACAGGCCTCATTCCCCTCCTCATGCCTCTGAGAGCCCTCTGCAGATGGGGACCTCAGATTTGCAGAGCCCATGTTTTGGGCCGGGGCTGTGTCAAGCACTTTTGTTCTTCACTGAATCCTGTAATGTTCGGCAGGGCGCTGGGGGATGACACACTGGAACTTCACATCATAAAGAGGGTCTGACACAGCTGAGCAGGGTGTGGGCAGGGTTTCAGGAAACTGGCCACGGACAGTGCAGTGTCCTTAGATCAGCAACAGCAGGGGGGCTTACCTCCCCTGCTTTGAAGGGCCAAATAGGGAGTGGTTCCTGGGAGAGAGCGACTTTGGAGGGCCGTTTGATAGGAATTGGGGCCCTCAATTGAAGGACATGGTCAGCTTGTAGGAGACGAGTTGAGGGAATAAATCCCCAAACTTACCATTCTCCTGGCCTCTGGCATTCTGCTGCTGCTGCCCACAGGCCAATCCAATCGGGAGCCAGAGAGCGAGGAAGCTTATTGATGCCAAGTAAGCGGGTGAGCCCGGGGAGGGTGGGGAGCAGGGCGGGGCCAGGGGAGGGAGGCCTGGAGAGGCAAAAAGCAGACGGTCAGCACACAAGCTCGGAGCCACCGCCTCCGACAAGGGCCCAGAGTCAACAACTGATTGCAAACGCCGATCCCACACCCAGGTCACCTATAATGTCTAACGTCTTATGTTCGAGAAAGTAGGACACGAGGCGAGGGAGGACAGGCCGCAGTCTGATCCAAGCTCCCAGCTACTGGCGGCTCCCACTCCCTAAGCCCCAATAGTCCCTCAGTCCACAGAAGGGACAGAGTCTAACTCAAATCATCATCAACTCGTTCCTGACCTTGAGAAATCCCTTAGGCTCTCTGGGCTTCAGTGGTTGCACCTGTAAAGGAAAAAATAAGTTTGATTCTGTCCCTATTTCCATTACAAATATGCTTAATGGATAACAGTATGATAGACATGTAAAAGTCTTCAGAATTAATGTCAACCTACCAGTATAAAAGGAAAGTCATTTTCTAATTAATTCTACATATGTTTAGGAGACAACCTACTATGTGTAGGCACTATTCCTGGTGCTGTGGATACAACAGCAAACAAAATAAGCAAGTCTCTGCCTTCTGGTGATTACACACTAGCTGGGGGTGACAGACAATAAACAAGCAAGTTATCACATAGTATGTCAAGTGGAGATAAGTGCTATGGGGGAGAGAAGAGGCAGCCAAGGCATGTAGGGTGTGCTGGAAGTGAGGGTTCAGTTATTTGGAGGATGGTTGGGAAGATTTCAAGAAGCAAGGGAGGAAGGGAGGGAAATAGGAAAGGAGGGAGAGAGAAGAGGAGGGAGGAGGGAAGGAAAACATATGGAGACCCAGAGAAAGGAACCAGCAGTGCAAAGGCCCTGAGACAGCAGGTGCAAAGGCCCTGAGGCTGAGGCACCTTGGGCATATTGGAGAAAAAGCATAGGGGCCAGGATGTACAGAAAAGAGCGACCAAGAAGGAGGGATTAGGGACCAGTCTTCTGTGCCAAGAGAGTGAAGGAGAGCAAGAATTGAAGCAGGGAGAACTGTTAGAGACTGTTGCAATAATCAAGGTAAGAGATGGTGGCTTGGGCAAGCTGGAAGTAACGAGAAGCGGACAGATATAGGAAAAACCAAAGGATTTGTTGATGGGTTAGATATGAGGTATGAAAGACAAAGAGAAATTAGGATGCATTCCATTTTGGAATGAAAGGATGCTGTCGCCATTTGCAGAGTCTAGAAAGATTGCGGGTGGAGCCACGTTGAGTGGGGAAATTGGGAGTCTGCTCTGGACAAGTTCACTTGTTATGGGTGGTAGGTACATGGGCCTGGAATTCAGGGGCGAGACTGGGCTACAGTCATACATCTGTGCTGGCAGCACAGTCATTAAAATAGCATGATGTTAGCTTGAGAACAGACAAGCCACAAGTCTGGAGAACTCACCTGGAAAGGGTTATAGAAGAGAAGGTCAAGGTCTGAGCCCAAGGGAGTGCCAGGTCAGGGGTCAGCAGAAGATACTGAGAAGCAGCTGCCGGTGAGGTGGAAACAGCAGACTAGGAGGGCACAGAAACAAACAAAATGGAAAACTAAAGACTTGTCTCACTTTTGAATACAGTTGCCCAAATGCAAAACAAAATACTGTATTATTCAATCAAGTTGAGCAATGATCGAAAAAGCAGTACTTTATGACTAATTTGGGTTTATCCCAGTAATACAGGCTGATTCACCACAATAAAATGTGTTAATATAGTTTACTGTACAATAAAGAAAAATTCTATGTGGTTATCTTGCTACACATTGAAAAGCATTTGATAAAATTCTATATATTTTCCTCATTAAAAAAAGGCTCCACAAGGCAGGAGGATAATTAAACATTTTTAATCTCATAACTTTCCCAAAACATTAGAAAACATCCCCATTCTGTCTGGGAAACAATATATGATGCCCGTCCTCCTCGACACGATTCTGGGGAGTCACTGTATCAAGCGAAGCAAAAGAAGGATGGAGGATAAATAAAGAAACAAAGAAAGAGACAAGCATTATTTTCAGATATTGTGATCACCCACCTAGGAAAACCAAAAGAATGAAGTGATATATTCTCAGATCTTAAGATTCCAGTACAATGGTGGGGTATCAGGGCAATGTGATATCAGTCTTTTTAAACAGATATTCAAGATAGAAAAATAAAACCCATAAACAGCAACAAATACCTTTCTGGCTCTGTGGCATAAACCCAGTAAGCTATGAACAAGACGTGTATGGAAAAACTAGAAAACTACTCAGAATCACTAGAGAGGATCCAAATAAATGGAGAGACATCAACTGTCCCTGGATAGGGAGTCTCAACATTAGCAAGCTGTTGATGCTCCCCAAACTCCAAGCCACCCCTGTCCAGATCCCAACAGAATTTGGTGGAATATGATTGACTTAATCTCAATGCACCAGGAAGAGAAAAGGAACAAGAACAGCAGCCAGGGAATTGTTGAAAAAGAAGTATGGAGAAGAGGGACCTGCTGTACCAGCATAAAGAGAGTATAATTACATAAACCACAGTCATGAAAGAAGCATGAGAGGAGCCTGAGAGTGGGCAGGTAATAAACAGACCACGTGTGTACGGAAGGAGAAGAGCACACGATAACTTTTCTAGTTAACTATCCAAGGATGGGCCATCTGCAGGCAGTACTGGGATGACTGTGTCTTGTATCAGTTTGGCTACTGCCTGCTGCCAGAGACCCTGGTTCAATGGGACTTCAATAATAAAAAGCATTGCTTGCCTGCAGAAGTGGTCAGGAGGGCTCAAGGCTGACCGAGCCCAGGTACTCTGTGCTCTCCGGCTTCCTTCAGAGCTGTGGCCCTCTCGGCAAGTGGTCCCCACCCTCAGTGGCTCTAATGGCAGTCAAGGAGCCAGAGCTGCTCCTGGCCCTTTATCTGCACGCCCTGATGCCCAGAGGAAAAAAGGATTCTTTTCTTCCCTCCCCAGGAGGTCTTCTAGACAGACCAAAGTTATTTTCCCCAGATGTACTGGGTAGACTTCCCCTCACCTTTCCTGTGTCTGATGCTGATCCTGAGCTAACTGCCATGACCAACAGTGTGCCATGTCCTGATGTTTAGGTAAGTGTGTGGGGTTACTCTTAAGCCAGCAAGGGCCAGACCCAAAGCCCAGGGCACAGGCGGAGACAGGGCATGTGCCAGAATGAGAATCTAGGGAAAGTGGGAATGAACACCAGGCAGGCCACCCACAATGGCCACTGAAGCCAGGTATTGGGGGGAATTAAGTTATAGCCTACTTGGTGCTATAACAAAATAAATTTCAAGTGGACTAAAAAATTTCATAAGCAAAAGGAACACTATAAATACATTAGAAGAAAATACATGTATAACCTTGGGGCAAGAAAGACCTTAGAGAAGAGGAAAAAAAAAAAAAAAGCAAAAAGCCATAAAAGAAAAGGTTTGATATGTTGAACTATGTCAAAACCAATTGTTCTGACCAAATAAATAAGCAAAGTTAAGAGACGACAGTGAGAGAAATATGTGAAATTTGCATAACGTACCACTTATTATCCAGGCCTCCATAAAATAAGAAATAAGAAAGGGCTTTCACAAAATAAGAATAAATTAAAAATAGGACCAAGTAATTCACAGATGAGAAAATATAAGGAAGCAGTGAACGTATGGAAAAACGTTTACTGGAAATACAAATCAAATAATTTACTTTAGCAACAAGGTACAATATTAACAATATCCTGCATTCGAGGGCATGAGGGGGAAGGGACTGATACATTGCATTTGGGAGTGTAAATTGCAAAAGGTGTTAATTTAAATTAGATATACACTCACCTTCCTACCACAAATTTCATTTCTGAATATCTAGCCTGGAGAAATATTCGTGTATACACCCAAAGGTATGGACAAAGATGTTCTTTGTTATGTTTTCTCTAATAGAGAAAAAAATGTAGGGACCCAACTATCCAAGAGAAGAAAATAGTTAAAGATAGACACATATGTTAATATGCACATGTAAACATATTTAATGGACCACTGCTTAACAGTTTGAAATGAGGTCAGTCTCTAGATAGGAAGTTGAAATCTCTCCAAGTCATGTTATTAAGTGAAAAGAGGAAATTGCAAGCCATAATAACACATTTTACCATTTATGTAAAAAACAAACAACATATCCACATTTTCCCATTTGTCTGCACAAAGGCTGTCTGGGGATGCACAGAATACCCTAGGGACCGCCAGGAAAGGATTGCAGGTGGGGCTGGCATAAAGGGGACATTTCAGATTTTATCTCTACTGTGTGGACTTTCTTAATTTAACTCTATGTCACTGGTATAATCAAAAATAAATTTAAACACTTCATATTTCCTTCATGCATTTACAAGGACCTGCTATAGGCTCACCCTGGCTCAGCCACTGTCATTCAAACCCTTCACGGAAAGAAGGTTTCCAGGTCCTCTCTGCAGCCTTCCTGGGGAAGGCTGTGAATTTCCAGCAGTTTGGTTGCAAAGTATCTGGGTTTTGAAGCCCGAAGACTTCAAAGTCTGAATTGTGCCTCCTTTTGATAGCTCTGAGACCGAAGTCAAACGACTCTATGCCTCAGTGTTTCCATCAGTAAAGAGGGTTACCTAATGGGAATATTTGCATCTCGGCGCCCCTGGGAGGATTAAACAGACCTTATAATGCCTGCACATTAAAAAATAAATTTACTTCTGAAATACTAATCCAAAGCAGGTTTAGGGTTATCTGTTCTTTCCAAACACCTGCAGTGCCTGGCAACATGGCAGGAGGAACAGAGTAGGGTCTTAGTTCCTTCCCCTCCCCCCTCCCCCTTGATTCATGCGCCTCAGAGCCGGGACTTGGTGAACAGTGACCCCTGGTTAATCTCTCTAAGTCTTTATCTTCCCAAGTCCCCACCTACACACCTGTTAGCAAATAGCCAGGGCTGCCCTGCCTCTGGGCAGTGCCCCTGAAGCCGAGAGCCAGCTGGGGGCACCTGCTCCTTCCCTCTCTATCTCTTGTTAATGTGTGACCCACAGCTTCCCAGAATCCAGCTGTGCAATGTCTTCTAATCAAACCCCAAAGGGCAGATGTTTAGTGAGACTTTGCTCCCATTCCTCCTTGCCCCTGGGCACCGGCGCCAGGGCTTCAGTAAACTCTTCAGGTGCCCCTCCTCCACTCCCAGGCCCTTCTTCAGAGGGCAGAGGAGGGAAAGGAAAATCACTTCTGACCACTCCCACTCTATTGGCCAGTCAGGTCACCATCCCCTGTCTCTTGCAAGGCAGCAGAGGGTAGAGATGGGGAAGCAATATCCTGCCCGATGATTCCCTGCTGCTCTCAGCTCCATTTATTAGCCTGTCGCTCTCCTCCAAAAAGCATGTCAATCACCCACGAGCCCACGCCTTTCTCTCTCTCTGCCTGGGACCAAGAGAAACAGGAGGTCAGGGAATACTGAGACAGGGTCCTCCATCTTCCCCATCCTGCTCCCCTGCCTGCTCCCCAAAGGGGCACACAAAACACTCAGCCAGCCGTGGGCGCACACAGGCGTACGTAAGCCAGACTCACGCAGCGTCACATGCTCCCAGTCCTGCTCTCGGGCCCCTGCCTTGGGCCGGGAAGACCCCTTAATCCCTCTCTCCCTTTATTGGAAAGGCATTCAAGGAGAAAAGATTCCACCAATGTTAGTTATCCGTTCAGATCTGACGCAAGCATTACAGCCTCTGTGAAGTCCAGCAAAATGCTTCTCTTTCCCCATAGTGCCCCTTGCCCTGTGCTTCCACTGCACCATGAAATGTATCAATTCTAGAACTTACCTCACAGTATTTCACTTTATATCATGTGCTTATCCCCTCCCCAACATTGCGCCATTTGCAACTAAGACCTCTATACTTAACACAGAGATGGCAGGTGTTAGACACTCATTGAAGGGCGATGGATGGATGGATGGATGGTGGATCGAGGATGGATGCGTGGATGGGCAGACGGATGGTCGGAAGGCTTCCTTAACTCGCCTCAGCAGCATCTAAGAAGTAACAAAAAAATCCCTCTGTCCTCACTCCCTCAACCTTCATGGCGCGGCCTGTGTGGCTATGTATCACAGAATGTCGTCATGGACATAATGCATTTTGTCGGCCAGGATTTCATCCTTCAGGGAAGCTTAAGCCTCTCTGGAAGTGGAAAGAATATTATGAACTTCAGAAAGATGGACAAATGCACCGTTTTCTCAATAAGAGACTTGAAGACACTTCTGAAGAGCCCCAGGGGTCCCTGGGCAGTCCCGGAGCCAGGGCCAGAGCCCGCCTTGGTGGTCTCACAGAGCCCAGTGCTTCCTGCACCCACGACCCTGGGCTCATCAGGATGCCTGAGATGGTGGGTGCTGCCCTTGTTGGCTCTCCTGGGCTGAAGACCATTTCAAGAATCTCTCCATTTTTCTCCAAAACCCATCTTCATTACTCACAAGGCAAGTAGGTGGGGCCCCAAGTTTTACGTTGATAATATGCAGATCCCTCCATGGGACTATGCTATTCCTCTGGAAAACTGTATCAAATGGAACTTGGGGTTCTCCGAAGACTGTCTCCCTTCAGTAGCCCTGTCCGGTCAGGGCAGTTCTAGAACACGGCTGGGGTACGTGTCCTATACTCTCCCCACAGGAAGAGCAGGCAGACTGTGTCCATCCTTTGTCTCAGTGAGAATTCTCAGACCCAGTGAATCCTCCAAAGCGGAATCCGCCAGGACAGTCTGAGGCCTGAGGCTGGTGGGGGGGAACAGGCGGGCTCAGGCCTTCTCGCAGCAAAAAGGCAATGAGGTTGAACTTTATATTTATTGATCACAGCTTCTCTAGACCTTTACTATCATTTAACTCTCACTTCTAACCAAATCCCCTTTATCTCTTTTTGCCAACTTCACTGCCCCAAATCGTTTTTTTCCCTCACACTGTAAACATGTTTCCATGCCAGCGCACAGCCGGCCTGCTGCCAGAGCCCTCTCCAGGTTTATTTTTCTCCTCTAGCCAAAAGCAGCCTCATCATGGCAGAGAATTAAAGAAGAGGGTGGCCTGGTAGGGTTAAGCCAACCCACTAAATTAATAACGCACATTCTTAATTTCTGGAGCCAATTCAGGGGTGAGCCACACATATAACCTAGAACTGCAGTTCTTTTAAGATAATTTCTTTCGATTCTGAATGAGTCGGGCAGGGAGAGGGGTGTCTTTCCATGGGCAGATAG
This sequence comes from Scalopus aquaticus, assembly GCA_004024925.1. NCBI lineage: Eukaryota > Metazoa > Chordata > Mammalia > Eulipotyphla > Talpidae > Scalopus > Scalopus aquaticus. The sequence continues at coordinate 61,977 of PVIJ01005115.1, forward strand.
AAAGATCGTGATGTGCCTGAATTGTCCAGGACTTATGAACAGTGAAAGTAAAAATTAAAAGTGAACACTGAAGATAAAATAAAGAATGAATAAAAGAATAAAGTCGTACTCAAAGGCTAATCTTCCAAGGCCCCTTTCTTCACCCCTATTTGGACCCACCTCATGCTGGGAAGGGGCCCCAGGCAAAGAAGATGTAAAGAAACAGTCTAAATGGATGTGCCTTCTCTCCCGCTAAACTCACTTGTTGTCTGACTGATGTTCTAATGAGGTTAAAAATGTGCTGTGTCTTGATTAGGCAGAAATCGGAAGGCCTTGTCCTCCCGGGCTGAGCTCTGAGCTAGACCAGCTAAGGCAGACTTCACGGTGCAGAAGGGGTGAGTGGGGGTGGGTGGGGGTGGGGTGGGGGTGGGACCCCCACCCTCAGGAGTCACTGCCAACCTTCCCTTACTTCTGCCTCCGGATGGCGTGTTTCTGGGCCCCCCAAGAGGCAGGCTGCCAATGCAGCCCATCCACGCAGAGCTCGACTTAACAGAGTGCAAGCAGAAAGCAACTGCATTCTTTTGTTCAAGAACATTCTTTCCTGACACTTGGAGGACCTCTTAGAAAACTTTTCAGCTTTGGGGATAACTCTCAGATTAAAAAAAAAAAAATCAGGTCCAACCTCTTTCCATGTAAAGCTCCCAGCCCCCAGCTTAGCCTGCTCAAATGGGGACCCTAAGGAGGGGGAGAGGGTCGTCAGCTTCACTGCTGTGTTCTCGCTCTGCCTCTTCCTCTGCTCCTTGAAACTGTCTGGACCTTGGAGATCAGATAGGATGGAGATGGGGGCGGAAAAAAGACAGGGAAGGTCTTAGATAATTTGGCAGTAATTTGGCACCTGGGCCTCTGGTAATGGCAGACTCCAAAAGCTGGGTCTTTTTCTCACCAGGGGCTCCTGAGGGGTCTCTCCTCTGTTATTCCCTACATGTGGGTGGCACCTCCCCTCCTGGTTGCTTATGACCTCCACCTCCTCCAGCCCTACAGCTGAGGGCACACCCCAGCCTCTGGCCAGGTGTGAAGTCATCAGAGCTCCCGGCCACGGCAGCCCAGAGGAGGTGGGCTCCCGCAGTGCTTACCAGACTCTAGGAGGGGAGCTACGTGAGCCCCCTGTCCTTCTCAGGCCCGTGAGGCATGGCCCCAAGCCTGCAGGCCTCAGGTCTTGCACCCCAGGTCCCTCTGTTAGTTCAGAGGGGAGCAGCCCCTTTCCTTGTCCACAGGAGCCCACACCAGAGAACTCCTCCCAGCAGCCCCATCTACCCTCTGCATCTTATTTCTAGACCCTTGAGGTGACTAAGAAGCTTAGAATTACACAACCAGTTTCACAAGCCTTTACCCTGGGGGCAGGGGTAAGCAGGTCTAGTGCTTAGCTTTGGGGCCTCAGCCTCACGGTGGCCCCCTCACTGCACCCCCAAGTGTGTGAGGCCCAGTTTCTCAGGACCACTCAGTCACCTGCTCACAAGCATTCGTGGAGCAGTGCCTGAGTCAGCTCTGGCTGCTGGAACAAAACTCTTACAGACTGGGGGCTTAAACAACAGAAACTTATTCTTCAGAGTTCTGGAAGCCCTGAGTCCAAGATCAAGGTGCTGGCAAGGTGAGTTTTGTGCAGGGGCCTCTTCTCTGGCTCATGGGGCCGTCGTCTGGTGTGTGTTCACAGGGCCATCTGCACACACCAGAGGAGAGTCCCAGCCTCACGGCTCGAGCCCCGCGTATCTCGGATGACCTTGCTCCAAACACCATCACAGTGGGGGCTGGGGCTTCAGCACATGAACTTGGAGGGGACGCGAACCTTCAGCCAACCACAAGCACGTCAGGCACGGAGCTGTGAGGCACGCGTGTCAGGTATGGAGCTTGAGAGCAGACACAGACCTGCGACCCGCCCTTTTGTCCTTTCTCCCAGTTTTGGAGGAAAGCTAAACAATCGCACAACAGCATGAGATATGCAAATGACAGTCAGGGGAGGAATGGAGAAAGGGGGCTACTGGAAAGCAGGTATCCTTGTTACAAGGCAGGATGAGGGGTACCCTGGGGCCCCCAAACCTGGCCACTCTAAATGGGTTCTGCCATCCACGGCACCAAGACAACATCTACTCTAGTGCATAAGCCTGCCAATGGAAAGGAACTTTAATACAATCAGTGTGCAATGGAAAGAAGGGAAAGAATATAGTTTCCACAAGAAATACCCAGTTACCCACGCCCTCGTGGGTAGGACTGCTGAGGCCAGAAAGCCTGCCACAACTCTAAGGCACTTTCTGGTGGGGACCCATAGAAAAGGGGCAGAAGGGACCGGGCAAGTCTGGAAGGAAAAGAGCAAAATCAAAATCAAGATAAAGGCTGCCACTGTCAGCCTCCCCACGGGTCTCGCACCCACGTGTGATTCAAGTGTTTCTCTCTGTGTTCCCAAGTCCCCGGGACCAGCCCAAGGCCAAGAAGCAAGCATGACTTCGTCTTCACTTGTCTCTCTGCTCCATGGCCTCCTCCAGATCTCCTTGCACTCCATCTGCTTTCTCCCTGTTTTCCTCACTGCCCAGCAACACCTCTCTTCAGGGTGGCACAGTGAACCTGGAAGTCCCCTTTGCCTGGGGATTCTCCTGTTACATCCCTAGGAGGGGCGGCAGGGCGGTGGAGGGGGACAGCGCCAGAGAGCATGGGTGGGTGCCTGGCAGGTCTGTACCCATCCCCCAGCCTTCCTCCTCCTGAGGAAGGGATCTCCTGAGTGGCTGCTTCGTGGTGGGAACACATGGCCCAGGAGCGCGCATCCTCCCACAGAGCCAGAGGAACTTGGAGTCCTCTTGAGCAAGAGCCATAGACAGCACCAGGCCAGGGGCTTTCTCAACAAACTTCAAAATAGGAAACCTCGCCCGCCTTGCCACTGAGTAAGCCGAAGCTGGCATACAGAGCCAGCTCTCCACACTCAGGAAGCAAACATACTTCCAACCTGAGAGAAGCAGCCTGCTATTTGGGGGAAGAAATCCCTAACCTTTAGCTCCCAGAGCCTGTGGGGTTTGTCACCAAGCGGTCTCCACCCACTCCCAGCTTTTTCCTCGAAATGCCAGAAAGGAAAGTTTATCTAACTCTAGGTTCTTTGCATTTTGTTTAGAGACAGAGATAAAAATGCGCTCATTATCCCATCTGCGGCTGCTCAAATGAGAGAAAAGTGCTTCGGTATCAGGCAATGCAATCCACCCAAACCTTTTTACTTCTATTAAAAAAGCAGGAAGGCAATTTACTAGGATGCTCCTGTCACTGTCTGAAAAGCAGAAAAGGCCTCTTTTATCTTGCTGTTTATTTACAGGCACAGTCACTGACAGAGGCAAGCAGCGAATTGGAGAGGCTGCAGGAGACACAGCAGCGATCAGGTCCCCCCAGATCCCTAAACATGAACACAGTCACAGCTGAGGGTCTTACAGCTGGTCCCACCCAGAAGGTACACCACTCAGTCGCTTGTTCCCCCTCCTTAAGGGAGCTAGTGAGGTCTCTGCTGACTCCCCTCCAACTCCAAGTGGAGAGGGGAGAGCAACTTGGGGGTTCCTGTTACAAACGGACTGGACAGGTGGATGGGTCAGAAGGGCTTTCTGTCTGCAAGAGTCTGCTCGGTGCAAAAGGGGCCTACGGGTTGCACTGACGTCATCGCCTGTTCTGGGAATGTTCGAGGTGGCGCATTAGTTTGTCTGGGTGGTTTTATGTCCTCTTCACTGGAGATCTCTTTTGAAGCTTTCATGGAAACTGTCTCCAAAGCATCCCCAGGGCGACGTTTCAGCCTTTCTCAGCTTGAGAGGACACAAAGAGGAGACTGGCCCAGGCAAGGTGAAGGTCCTCAGGTGCGTAAGCCGCGGAACCAGACAGGATCAAACTGAGCGTCAGATCTGGCCATCAAAGAGCTTCCTCCTGTGGTCAGCGACATTTGCAGACCCCTGCTGCAGGGCTCAGCACCGGGGGCTGGAGAAGGCACACAGGCAAGATGGATGAAATCCTGCCCACAGCCCGGTGGAGGAGCCAGGCCAGAGAGAAATCATCAAACAAAGTGGCAGAACAAAGTAAGTGGTAGTGGAGGTGTCTGCCCCACGTCCCAGGAGCACGCAGAAAGAATGAGCTAATTCGGAGGTGGGATTCCAGAAAGGCGGAATCTCCCCACTAGACAGCATTTTCATCCGTCTCACACAAGGAGTGTTCAGAAGTCAGAGTGGAGGAGGGGGCAAAGGTGGCGGGGGCACCCGGTATCCCCTCTGCCCTGTTCTGATAGAAGGGCTGGGCCAGAGCACCCCTCATCACGGGGCACAGCCCCACCCCTCATCAAGGCCTCTGGTCACCCCAGGGGTTCTGGTCCCTCTGGTCCTGGTTGCCATGGTGCCCGTGTCTGGTCCCAGTGGCCTGGTCAGTTGCCATGAGCATCCTTGCAGCAAAAACTGTTTTCCAGGCCCCAGGACTCAGAGAGCACCACCCCCCCCCCCCACTTCCGGGGAGCGAAGGCCAGGTGGAAACCTTCAGAGCCATAGGGAAATCAACTGAGGACTCAGGGTGAGGAAGGATTCTGCATTCAAAACTATTTCCCGACAAGCACTGAGGGCAGCAGTAGGAGCCTCACGGTCCAGTATAAAGGCAGGCCAGTAGCAATTACGGATGGTCCCGCAGAGAAAGCACTGTGTAGCCAGGCCCCGTAGCCTCTTCATGGCACCACCCCACCCGCGCTGACTGCCCCTCAGCGCCATTCAGGGAGCAGTTTCTCTTGTGCCCTCTGCCCATGCACTCCTGCCAGACACAACCCTGCCTGTCCCTAGTGCTGTGCAGTTTGGGGCGCTTCACCCCCGTCTGACCCTCAAGGCAGGTAGGATTGGTCCCACTCTCCAGATAGGAAGATGGTAGCCCAGAGAAGCCCATGACTAGTTCATCTGCGGCCGTGCTCCTAATTCTGAGCCTGGACTCCATCCTCTCCCAGAGTGGTTCCAACCTTTTAACTTCCCAGAATGCCTTTCATTGTTTTCCCTTCCACAGACCCCAGGGAGTATTGTGATGTCATCCCCAGCCAATCTTAGCTCCCGAGTAGTATGAGATAACCACTGTTAGCACACCGACTTGACACCATCATGACTAAAAGCAGAGAAACTGATGTTTCAGGTAGCCTGTGCAGTCTGAGTGCAGATAACAGTATGATTTCTGTCGGGCTATTTGAGACATTGACAGAAGTGCTCAGAACCTTATTATGGCTTTCCCTGGGGGTCCAAAGACCTTAGGCTTGGAACTACTGCACTATTTTTGCAGTGACCACAATTTCCAGGGAAAAATCAGAACCCGTGGTGTGGCCATGATGAGGACATGTAAGGGGTGATGAGACAGGTTGATTGAAACCTGCAGTATTTCAAGAAATTGGGGTTAGATGGTCATTCACTCATGTACTCATTTGCTCATTTATTAAGCACCTACTATGTGCTGGGCACTGTGCTAGATATTGGAGGCACAGGGAAGGCCAGAATGGGGCTCTGGCTACAGAGAGGGGCTCATTGGCTTACACACAATGGGCCTGCACTGGGTGGGAGGGAAGAATCACAGTCTGGGGAACTCTGAAAGGCCTACTCGGGAAGGAGATATCTGAGTTTAGTTTTGAAAGATAAATAAAATTTTGCCATAGATCAGAACAGAAGATTAAGAGAGAAAAGCATGAATAAAGGCTCGGGGATATGAAATGGCAAATATATGGGAGCTCCATGCAGTCTGCTGGGATTATAAAGATAGAGGCGGATGCAGTGGGAGAGATGAGGGGCCCGGGCAGTCCTGGGTACCAAGGCTGAGAGCCTGGATCAGCTTTCTAACAACCCCGTCCCCACCCACAACCCATGCTCAAGCAACAACACGGATACGGGCTACTTGCCCCAACCTCGCCCACTCTGCGAGCTCTCCCCGCTGCCTCTGGGACTCCAGGGTCTGGCTTGCTCATTGGTCTATTCATTCTCTCATCACAGCAGAAAACAGGGTAGAAATCGCCCCTGTCCTCATAGATCTTCCAGTCTAAGAGAAAAAAAGCAAACATTAACCTAATACTCAAATGTGCAAATCTAAATCTACATACATAGTTTTTCAAAACTGCAAAGATCAAATGTAAGTGTTAAGTGTCAATTACGATAAGTGCTACAAAAGGAAGTTAAGGTTTGTAAGACAGAGCCTGGCTGCTCGGAGAGGCAGAGACCTCTTTCAGAAGGAATAAGACCTGAACTGAGAACTGCTGGACAAATAGGGCTGGCACACTCTGACTTTTGGCCCCGCTGATGCTGAGAACCTATTTGAACTCCCTTCTTTGGTTTTGGGCTTTACTTCCTTCTTGGTCTGGGCTGGGAGAGCCTCTCTTCCTGCCCTTCCCAGGGGAGACTCACCTCAGGGCAAAGGGAAGTCAGCAAAGGGCTTTCAGCAAGGAGCAAATTCTCCGGCCCCCGGCCCCCCCTGGAGCCCACGCTCTGAGTATCCAAGTACCTGCTCCACATCTCCCCTTGGGTTAAGACCTCCCAAACCTAACCTGTCCAAGCCACACCCTGAATGGCCCCTCCCAGCCCACAGGCCATTGCTGTCATCTTCCAGGGAGGAAGGGGCAACCCCACCTTTCCAGTGACCCCCTCAAAGTCCTTGGAAACAGCCTTGTCTCCATGCCCACTGGACTCCATGTCCATTCGGTCACTAGTTTCTCACCATCTCTCCACCCAAATCTGTCTCCCAGTCCTGACCACTTCTCACCACTCTAGCACCTTGGTCCAGGTCCACGCTGCCATCATGTTCACCTGAATGAGTGCACTTGCCTTCTAATTGGTCTTCCTCTGCTGTCCCAAAAGTTGACTTCTTCTAAGTTAGAAGTAGGATCCTGACCCTCCTCTGCCCCCCACCCTCTCATGGCCCCTCTCACAGTCAGAGCCGCCATCCTCACAATGGCCTGCAAGATCCCGTGTCAACGTCCTCCCCTTCTCTGCCTCCAGCCTGGTGATTCTCCATCCCAGCCACACCAGCCTCTTCATTGCTCCTCAGACACAGGAAGTGCACCGTTCCCTCTTCCTGGAATTCTCCTCCACCCTCTGACACCCACAAGGCTCACTCCACTTCTTTCATGTTTTTCTCAAATACCACCTTTCCAGAGACATCTGCTCTGAAGATGTCAGCACTGTCTCGTGGTCACTGTCAGTGTATCCCCTTATCTGTCTTTCTTTTTCTTTGCAGAACTTAACACCACCTGATGTACAATTGTTAATTGTTCATTTTCTGTCCCCCTCATCCACCCAACAAGAAGGTAAACTCCTTCCAGAAGTCATTTACATCTTTCACTCCTCTATCCCTAACATTCAGAACAGTGCCTGAAACAAAAAGGCACTCCAGAAATGTCTGTCGAATGAATGAATGGTTAAAATTTTTTAAGGGATCACACTGAATTGAAAAGAAATGGCGAGGAACAGCCCTGGGGTCAAGAGTGATCTGAGAATTTCCCTTACTCACCCACGAAGGCAAAGGTGGGAGTGATGGAGAAGAGAGGGTGCCCTGGAAGGAAAAATTCAGATGCAGTGTTGGCAGGACTTAGGGGCTAACTGACTATGGGGAGATAGAAGAAGGGGGGACCCAGGATGGCTCTCAATCCTGACTCAACTGACCAAGGAGCTGTTAGAGCCACTGACCTAGAAAGAGAATGCGGCAGGTCAAGGAGGTTTAGAAGGAATATGATGAGTTGGTTTCAGAACTGTTGAGGCTGAAATGACAGCGGACACCCAGAAAGAGGTGGCCAATAGGTAGCTGGACAAATAGGAAACAGGTCTGGGTCCTGCCAGTGGGGTCTGTGCCAGAAATATAAATAAATCCGGGTCAATAACACAGTGGTGACATTTAGAGTAATTGGTGAGTATAAATCACCTGGAAAGACCAAGAAAAATTGATGGGAGAAATTTAAAGAGAACTGAAAGAGAAGGGGGTTATGAGAATAATGGAAGGACAGTGTTCCCAGGAGGAAGCAGAGAGAGCAGCAGAAAGATGAGGACTGAGAAGGGTCCATTTGATATGCAATGTGGAGATAGTACGTGGCCGTGGCCCATCAAGGTCGATGGCAAGCAGGGGCAGAAGCCAAGCTGTGGTTGGTTAAGGAGAGATGGTCGGTTGTCTCTTAGGAGAGACAGAGAAGTAGCAAGGATGGACTCTTCTCTCAAGAAAAGGGGCTGAGAAAGAAAGAGAAAGGGCATAGCCAGAAATGAATCCTCATGGCCACGGGAACCCAGGCATGAGATGACATGAGCTTCTTTACGGTCTCAGGTAGGAGCCGGAAGTAGGCTGAGGTGGGCTGTCAGTGGAGAGGAGCTGGTGGAAAGGGTGTGGTCCTGGGGTGGGAGGGAGGAGAGACGACGACCAGCATGGATGGCGGTGCACCTGGGGCGGAGGGTAGGGGGTCCAGAGCCCACACTCTGACTCTAGCCCAGTGACGCCCATCAAGATTGAAAGTGAGGAGAGGAACAATGAAAACTACACAGGTCACCACCAGTAGAAATATGTGAATGAGGGTCCAGCCAACAGCTGCTGAACAGAGAGACAGATATTTAGTTGAAGGGGACGAAGAAGGAACAGGCATGGCCAGAGCATCTGTGGTGAAATTTAAGAAGCACAATCAACAGTAAAAGGGCTGTTTGGAGTCTCCAGTGGAGTGGCAGGGGGTCGGGGTGCATACGGAGAAACTCGTCTGCTATCTTCCCAAACAGACACACTGGCGGATGAACAGAGGGTGGGTCTAGGGTATGGGAAGAGCACCAGCAATGAAGGCAAGACAGCACTTTCATCCCTGGCCAGTCACTAACTAGCCGTGTGGCTTTAAGCAAGTTGTGCACGCTCTCAGTTTCCTCTCCGGTCAAATGAAGATAATAACACACATGGAGTGCTTGGTGCTATTATTTTTCAGGCAGTTGCTCCAGAACTTGGTGCTAAGAGGGCCCCGTGAGCCCGCAGTCCATCTGTCATAATATATAGACAGGCAGTTGGAGGTGTGTGTCCTAGACAACATTTATCACGTATCCTATTTCCTATTTTATCTGGAAACATAATTTGGCCACCCTTGCCTCTGAGGCAGGAAAGCAGTGAAATTGCACATTTCTAAGCTCTCAGTCTTGAAATTTGGGGCATCCAGGTGGCTGTTTGGCCTGTGGGAATGGAGAGGACAGCAGGAAGTTGTAAACACAGTGTCCAAACTGTCACCTTCTCTTCAGGTCCGTGGCTCAAAGAAACACAGTAATAAAGGACTTTAGCATCCAAAAGGAAAATGCAGAGATTTTGATAAGCTTCTCTCCCCTTCACTCCCCCTCCATCCCATGCAGAGATGCTAGTTTTCCTCTCAAAACTCATTTTCCTCTTCTGCCAAATCAATAGAATTTTCCCAGGCACAAGGCCACCCAGAATAAAGATGACATAGCCCAGACTCTCTTGCAGCTAAATGAGGTCATATGACTAAGTTCTGCCCAAAGACAGAAGATTGTAAGGCAGCTTCAAGGAGAGCTGGCATGTATGCCTTTTGCTATTTGCTTTCTGTCCCAGTCTCCATGGAGTCACCTGGAATGTGACTAGAACTGATGGCAGCCATCTTGAACTATGAAGTCAAGCGCTGCACCTAAGGCGGTGTGGCAGATGGGAATGCTGGAAGGATCATAGGTCCCTGAGGAGCACGGGGGCCAAGGTTTCCATCCTGATATCCCCTGTCTGCTTCCAACTATCATGTGAGAGAAAAATTGACTTCTGTCTTAGAAAGTTACTATCATTGAGTTACTTGCCACTGAATTCAATGCCAGTTGAAGCCCAGTCCTCAGGCAATTCAGGCTCCAGGGTCTCTTTCACTAACAATCTTGACTGCTCCTAATTCCAATGAGCAAAAAGGAAGGAGAGCTACCACTTCTGACTCTCAGCTTCCATTGTGGAATTCCAGGAATTCCACTTTCACTGGCTTAATAACAGTGACCCGGTGGCACTTTGTTACTCTCAACTTGCTTTCTCAAACACAAGCTCACAGAAACACCATGAGGTAGCCAGGACTGGGATTTCCATGCTCTCTATTTTAAAGATGAGGAAATTCAGGGAATTAAATATTTTTGCCCACATCACACGGTTAACAAGGAGCAATGTCAAGAAACCCCATCTCCCAATCCCAAACTCTGGGTTCTGCTCACAGCACAGGGCTCCCTGTCTATAACTAGTCCTGGGCGGAAAAACCTGGGGAGAGCACTGGGGAAGAGGGTACAGTGTAGGATGGGGCCATTGGTTATTTTTTTTAAAAATAAACTTATGTTTTAATCCCTCTAAACACTTCATATTTTTATTGCAGAAAAAAAGGCATAGCAAGCGATCTGCCCTCTTAACAAATTTTTAAGTGTATAGTCATCATTGCTAACACGCAGTGCTTCCGGTAGATCTCTAGAACATTTCACCAACAGTAGAATGGAAACGATACACACTGACCTTCCAGCAAGTCCCTACTCCCTTTCCCCCAGCCCTGGAAACCACCATTCTAATTTCTGAGCTTGACTACTGAAATCTCATAAAAATGAAATCGTACAGTATTTGTCCTCCTGTGACTGGCTTATTTCACTCAGCATAATGTCCTCAAGTTTCATCCATATTGTCACATAGGATGTGATTTCCTCCCTTTTTAAGACTGAATAATATTTCATTGCAGGTATAACTTGCTTAGCTATTCATATTAGCCAGTATCTGGAAAACAATCTAAATGTCCATTGACAGCTGTATGGATAAAGATAATGTGGTGCATACAAACATGGGGTGGGTGGGACAGGGGGCGCTCTTCTACAATGAAGACGAGGTGAAGAGGGCACCTCCCTTGTACCTTTTAGTTAACATAGCCTAGAAGGCCCTCCACAGATGCCCAGGAAAGACTTCATCCAGGAGCTCTTCCAGGTTTTGAAATTAAATACAAGACTCCTTACTACATGTTGCTGGGGAAAGCACATGTTGTATAGGTTACAGAAAGAGAGTGAGAATATCATCTCGAATGCAAAATAGACAGCAACATGTGCTACTGAAGCAGTAAAGAGAGAGTGCAAAGCAATCCAACTGCATCAGTACCTTCTCTCCACTATGGGGTGAGCTCTGCGCTGGGCACTGAGAACACAGAGGAGAAGAGACAGCACCATCCCTGCCTCCTGGGCTTTCTGTGTGCCTCCCTCACCTTCCAAAGAAATAATGGACCCCAGAGGAAGCCAAGGAGCCTGGGAGATACCTGGACATGTAGAGACAGATCTGGGGCAGGAGAGCCAAAGACAAGGACATCTATGCAGGAGCCAAAGATGTTTAAGACAGGATGGCAAGATGAGCGGGAGCCCAATAGTATAGAGTCATCGGCGTCAGGTGCCCAGAGCAGGGACAGTGCGTCAGGGGTGGTGCCTGTCATCAGAGCCAGGAGTGGGGAGTGGAGTGGTCAGAGAGGGCTTCGTGGAAGAGGTGAAATGAAGTGAGACTCAGAATGGGTAGTGCTTGATGAAGTAGAGAGGACAGAGAGGAGGGTTCCTGAGTGTTATGAGTAAGGAGAGTGGAGGTGAGTGAGGGGGGATGACTAATTTCACTGGAGCCAAGCGTTCAGGTAAAGGAGTAAATACTGGGGACAAATGGGTCAACTTGGACCTGAAGGCCAGGCTGGACCTAAAGACACGCCTTGGGAGCAGAGTGGTGTCTGACCTTCAAAGGGGCCTCTGGCAGGGTGGGCCGAGTGTGTGGAGAGGGCTGACTGGGAGCAAGGGGGAGACAGTCAGGAGACTGGGTGTGTGGAGAGGTCCTTAACTGGCAGCAGGGCTGGGCATGCAAGACAGCAGGAAGTGTCCACAGGCCTCCTCAGGGTATCTCCATCAGAGAGGATGCCATCCCTGGCCGGACAGCTTCCTGAGGAGGGCCCAGCCTCCAGGGAGCAGAATCGCCCATAGCCTGGCTGTGGGCACATGGCTGCTCCTGCCCATTCCTCCAGCATGCCCTGTTCTCCTGGAGACTGGCTCCCCTCAGTGATCACTCCCTGAAGAGTGAACCCACTCTTCTGGCAGAAGAGGCTGAAGCCTTCTGGGGTTCCTCCTATCGCCAGGGGTGGGGCCAGCAGGCCTGAGCAGACCTCAGAGGTCAGGAAGGAGGAGAGTCCACTGACAGTCAACTTGGACAACCTAACCCTTCTTTCCACCCACGCTCAGCTTAGCAAAGTACGAGTTCCGGCTGTAAGAACGCAAGACGCAAACAGCCCAAGAAGCACGGCAAGGAGTAGCGGCCCATTCATCTCTGCCAGGAGTGGGTATGGAGAGCACTAAGGAGGGGCTGCCCCCCCAGTGATTGATGGTGTTTCCTGAGGTTATTAACTGAGCCGGACTTGGTCTCTTTGGGCTGATCTATGATCCGGGGACAGTTTTAAAGTATGTGGCTTTCTGGCACTGGATTATCGAAAAGAGTTAAAATTGAAGTAGTCACTCAATGTGCCGCCATCTGTCACGGGCAGCTGGCGGGGCTTGTCCAGGTGGGACGGGAGGTGAGAGCTGCGTCTTGCTCCTTTAGTCCCTTGTCATTCCGCGAAGCATTAGGATGCTTCCATCATCGTTCCTAGTGTCTGTGGGGCACCCGCAGCCAGGGATCTGCCCGGAGTAAAGTGGGCGAGAGACGGGCAAGGGGCTGGGAGCACCTACCTCACGCCCAGTCTTTCACAGGCCAAGTCACCATCTTAGCCTCCCAAAAGCTTTCCTCCTGGCAGATCATAGTGGTTCCAGTTAATGGTTGCTGAGAACCTGTTAGCGTCAGCACTGGTGTTAGTAGGTTACCTGTGTGATCTCACTTGATCCTGAAAACCCTGCAAAATAGGTCCTGTTCCCATGACAGAGAGAGAAACTGAGGTACGAAGTTAAGGTTAAGGACCTTGGCCAAGACAACATCAAGGGTACATACAGCCAGGTGTCCAAGTGGGGAATCTGATTATGGACCCTGGATCTTTAAACACCCTAAAAGGTCTAAGACTGCCAGAGGCGGGGGACTCCAAGGACATGCATGCACACACGTGCACGCAGATACGCATGCACACGTGCGTGCACACACACACAGCTGGTTCATCTTCTAGCCAAGCCCAGGCTACACGCAGCCTCCCCAGCCTCTGGCCCTACCTCTGGCCCCATCAGCGCCCTCACGACCCCTGCCTCCCCAGTGCCCGGCTCAGGCCCGCCCCCGGGAGCTGCTGCCTCCTTCCCTTCTCACCCTCCACCACCCCTCCCTTCCTCAGGTCACTGTCCCTGTTACATCTGTATTTATATGACTGTGCAATCATTTAATATCTGCCCTTCATGCTGAGCTCTAAACTCCAAAGGGTCAGGGAGAGTCCACGCCGACTTGGCTGAGTTGTGGCTTGCTCCCCTGTCTCGGCCTCGACTGCAGGCAAGATGGATAGCACTGAGTCTGGAGCGGCTGGTGGCTCATGATCGTGAGGAATCCAGGGTCCAGGATGGTCTTCATCTCCTTCAGCACTAAGACTAGGGCCCCTGGCGAGGCATGGGTGCTCCTCCTTTCCCTACCACACCACACCCCTCCCTGAGCCTTCCATCAGAAGCCTGACATATGGCTGGGGATTAGCCTCGGGCTGCTGGACCTCCCATTGGGACCTCCCTTAAGGAGCGCAGCCCGGCGATGGGGGGCTTGGAGGGGGTGCAGCTGAGGGCAGAGAGGGCCCAGGGGGTCCCGCTGGCCATTACCAAGTTGTGCAGATGAAGAGTGTCAGGCTAGAGGGGCCCTCCAGAGGCCGCATTCACCCCTGTTCCTGACGGGGGTCAGCTTTACCCCCGGCATTATCACCACCTGTCTCTGGATCAGCCATAATAATACATGTTCTCCGGTGTGGGCCATTGACATTTCTCAATCTTATGTAAAGCTTGTGAGTAAGAGTGTTTCTAAAAAAAAAAAAAAAAAAACCAACATCTATTTCTGTCGATCTATAACAAACAACCTTTGTAAAAACACTGAGCATTGCCAGCAACGCATGTGCAGCATGAAGACAGGTGGCCCGTCCTCCCCACCTCCACCCAGCCTCATGGCTACCCCACACCCTTCTTTGGAGACCCTAGCAGGAACTCAGGGACCCCACTCTGTCCTCTGGAAGAAAGGACATTTCAGGCGAGGAGCACCCCAGGCAGTGCTGAGAGCTACCTCTCTGGATCTTGGGACACCCGGGGCTCCCACAAAAGCAAGTGTGTTGTGCCCCATTTACCTGGTGCTCAGCAAATGACATGGGCCCCAGGAATGTCCCGGCTGCCTGTCTGTTTCTCCAGCCTCTCTTGCCATGGAGCTCTTTCTCTCCCTGCACCAAAACCGCTCTCCTGTTCCTGCCCCTCCCTGCCTTCCTCCTCCTCTTCCTACCTGTCTATTCATAGCATCTTCTTTGCCTCCCACTCCTGGTACTTCTCCATCTCCCTGCCTGATTTGGTCCAGAGATGGCTGGTGGGTCAAGAGCATGAATGGGTCATAAAAAAAAAGAACTGTTGATTGGAAACATTCATTTCCAACTAATTTTCAAAATAAAAATTACAAAAACATTTGGGAAAAAAAGCACAGCAGGGCAAAGCAGTTAAAAACAAATTAGAAATGTTTAAAAAGTAAGAGAGGACCCCAAGTTGAAAAATTCCAGATCTTTTCCTTGTATAGTTCATTTATAGTTTGGGAGGGGGTTTTTTGTTTGTGTTTGTTTCTTTTTATCTTATTATCCCAAAAATGCATGGTGCAGGAAGTACAAGCAAAAGAACATAAAGGCCAATTATAATTCTACCCATTCAGACACCACCTCTGAGAATGTCTTGATGTATACACTTCTGGATTCTTTTTAATGTTTGTGTGCATGCACACACATATACACATGTGCATTGCACTACTTCCCAAAGAAAGTTCCAGAACTTCAGTCCCTTGAGCTGAGAATATTAGCAGCAACAACAAATAGAGTCCAAGTTTGAAAGGTATTATATAGTGCATTCTCTTCTTGAAGTCTTGTAATGTTCATTGTCATGAATATTCATCATAACATTCATCATAAATGAATTTAAAGCTCTGGAGAGATCTGCAGTTAAGAAACCTGTTTAACTTTGTTGTTCCTTCAACTCTTTGACTCTAGAGGGGCTTTTTCATCTAGCAGCTATTAATATCCATACTCCTGTTTCTGAGAAAACATTTTGCCAAATGATGAGATAATTATCTATATGTCTGCTGATTTAGTTACAAAAATTAGGATCTTATACTATATTCTGCTTTGTAATACTCATACGTTTCCAACTAATTCCTGTTATTGGCTACTTGGGTTATCTCCAACTTTTTATTGGAGATAAACAGTACAGAGTAGGAAGAATAGGTTGAATATAAATCAGAAGTAAAAGATAAAAGATGGGAACTCCCTAGTGGCACAGGGGTTAAAGTCTCAGCACTATCAAGCAATCGCCAGCCACTGCTGTATGAGTTCAATCCCCAGCCAGGGAGCTGACCCACATGGCACAGCACACCTCTCCTGTCTCACCTGCTGCTCCCCTCAGCAGTGCATTTCAGTCAATCTGCCTGTTCTGCTCCCCCACTCTGTCCCTGGTGAATCCTCTCAATCCCCACTCCTCTGGCCTACACCCCAGTTCTTGTATGCATAAATCAATAAATCTTAAAAAAAAAAGACAAAAGGAAAAAAACCCCAATCCTGAAAATTAGATGAAAATGTTTAAAAACACATAAAGATGTCAAAATCATCCCCAAGGTAGGCCAAAATTTCCAATCCAGGCATAAAAGGACAGCCATTTATTAAATAAATATTTGTGGACTAGCCGCTATGTACTGCGGGAGGTTCTGGGGATGCGGTAAGTAAGATGGACAGAAACGCTTGTGCGACTGGGGATTACATGGCGGCAGGAAGCAGCGTAAACTGATCAGCAGCGTAAACTGATGAGGGCATCCAGGGGAGGAGTGGTCCAGGCAAGTGAAGGGCAAGTGCAGAGGCCCTCAGGTGCCAGTAAGTCTGGCCCCACCCAGGATCAACAGTCATTAGGCCTGGAGCCCCCAGGACCCACGTGGTGTTTGCCCATGTCGTGGCATTCCCTGGGTGGGGGCTGGGCCTGAGTATCTATACTGTGGGGACCCCATCACTTTTTCCTCAAAAGCTGTCTCCAAGCTGACTGCTGGTGATAGGAACCCCGCACCCCCCATAGTGAGGGCTCCGCTGGGGAGTCCAGGGGGTTCTAACTGTTCTGCTACTGCCTCTAGCCGGGATCAGTGAAGGAGAGGCAAGTGCTCATGGGAATGAGGCTGAGCCGACAGGATATGCCTGGCTCTAGGAGATCAGCCAAGGAAATCACCCCAAATAGCCACAGCTTTTCTGCCAGATATGTGAGAAGGACAGACGGGAGGCAGCAGAGGCAGATCCAGACGTGCAGAAACCACAGAATGAATACAAGAAGTTGGTGGCAAAACATGGGGAAAACATGAGACCATGACAGAAAGGGAGGGATCAATGCTGGGAGAAAAACAGAGGCAAAGAGAAAGATTGATCCATGGGAAAGAAAAACCAGGATGGAGAGAAAGTCCCAGGCAAGGATGGTGGAAGGGACCCGCGGTGCATCATGGGAGGGCAGAGGTGGACACAGGCAGAGCCAGAGAGGAGCCAGGGACTCAGCTATCCTTGCCCCTATTGTCACAGGTGCCTAGGAACCTCCTTCCGGGAGACAGGTGCCACCCAGGAGCGCTGAGGGGGAGCTGGTCCACCACCCCCAGCTTTGCAGAGAAGATTCGGAGATTTGAAGATATGAGGCACAACTAGGACTCCAACTGGCTTGGAAGAGCCATTCTCCTTTGAGGATGAAAATTCTAAGGCACTTAGGGATCACCCTGAGACACAGACAACATAATGAAGTTAAGGATTTGCACTCTTGGGTTCACATGCTGGTTTCACCCCTTTGGGGCTGTGTGACCTTCGGCCTTTCCATCACCTCTCTGAACCTGTTTCCTCCTCTTTAGAAGGAACATACTATTTGTTGCTGCACAGTTTAAATGAGATAAAGGACATAGAGTATTGGGCACAGTGACTGGCGTGCAGGAAGCATGCTTAGTAGGTGCTGCTGGGGGTGCTATTGCTCCTGGCTTCCCACCTGGGAGGGGGACAGCTGAACAGAGACCTGGGGCTGAGGTCGCGTCTTCTCCCAGTGCGAGTGCAGGGGTCCTGGATGCTCTCCCATCTTCCATCCCACGCACATTGCAGATGGCCCCTACAGGTACAAGCTTTCAACAACAGCCCCAAATGCAGCTCCCAGAGCCCTCTAGGCAGGTCACATCAGGTGCAACCTCCGGGACGCAGGAGGCTTGGGGGACGCCAGGTCCCAGCCAGGGCTTCCTCCTTGGTTCAGGGACCTATTCACATGTCCACAGCCCTACCAGAGTGGCCCGCTCACAGTTCCGCAATCACATAACAGCCAGCCTTAGGCCCCCGGGGGCAGAGCAGGTTCAGGCTGACCTGAGGACACAGAGCTGGGGTTTCTCTTCTACCCCGTTACCCTCCCAACTCCCACGAACACTAGGCTCTGCCCCTGGTCCAAATCCAGCCTCAGGGCTGGAGGAGCTAAGCAATTCTGACCCGATACTTCTAGTTGTATCACAGCAGGGTTCCGAGTGCTGATCTGCATGGGCCCGGGGCTGATAACTTGGGGTGTTCGAAGTCCCGTCTTGCTAGTTTTCCTGATACTCTGGTCTCTCCAGGCCTGGGATCAGCCCTGCTTGTCTCAGGCCTCTCCCTTAGGAGGGGGCTGCCTGCTGCTCCCCCACCATTCTGTCCTTGTGTCAAGATGCCCGCTGCTCCATCTCAACAGAGACTGACGGTAATCTGTGAGCCCATCGCCTCCGCAGCCAGTGCTGACACTCAGCCTCTTTTTCTCACCCATCCCCGGGGCAGCCTAGCCCCTGACCGTAACCCTGCCCCACAGCCCAGCACAGCTGCAGAGGATGCCACCCTGAGATCCAGCCCTCTGGGACAGGGCAGCATCTCTGCCTTCACAGTTCCCTTGGCCTAAACATGTCGCTAAGGGGCCTTCTCCTGTGCAAGTGGGGGAGGCTCTGTCCTGCCTGCCTCCAGGGCTGCTGAGGGAGGAGGCCCAGAAGCCTGCCCTGGGACACAGAGGCCCCTGTCCTGTACACAGTCCCATGAGCCCAGCCTGAGTGTGAGACTCCTGTCCTCCTTGCAAAAGATAAGGGGATGCCAACTCTCAGTCCTTAGCCCAACAAGACCTGGCTTCCCTTCCAGAATCCTCACCACAGCTGGTCTGCGGAGTGCTCCGTGCTTTATCTTCCTCCTTCACTTTCCCTCTTTCATCAGTTTCAAGTCTGTCCCAGCTGCCCGGGCAGTGAGAGACGCCTCTCCCTCCGTACGCCGGCCCAAGACACTGGACACGGTCAGGTGGCTGCACCCCACGTCTGTCCCTCTGCACATCCATCTGCCTCTGACCCCCAGCCCCTCTGCGTGTCCCCTGTCTCCTCAGGGTCTCCATGTGCCTCCCCGCCCTCCTTCTCTGCCCCCCCTTGTCTCTCCCTACCTTGCTGTGTTGTCAAGTATTTCCACTGTCAGCACTTGCCGAGTTGAAAGTTCTTCCACTTGTGCAGTGAGCCGCGTGGGCAGGCTGGGTAATGTCTGTTTTACCCTCTCTGTAATGAATCCCATCTTCTTCTCTTGGCGGTGATGGTTATTGATTCTGTCTTGACACCTTGGTTTGTTTTCTGCCAGCGCCTGCTTTCCCTTCATCTTGCTGCGGCCATTTCTCCTCTCTTATCTGTAATTTCCTCTCTTGTTACAGCGGCCTCCCTCCTGCGCCAGCGAAGCACCAAGGCCTGGGGGTGTATTAACTCAGTCGTGCTGCTCCCTCGTTCTGTCTTTGATGCAGGGAGCTTGGGTGGTGGCCTGGACAGATAAACAATGACAGGAGCAGGGAGGAGAAGAAAGTTAGAGCCAGGCCTTCCTCATCGTGGTTCTCAAGCACAGCTTGGGCCATATTGCCCTTCTGCTTTGAAATCTCCGGCAGTTGGCCTGGGTGTGATGCTTAATTGGCAAATGAAGTCTTTTATCACCTCACTCCAATCTATTCCCAGCCTCACGTCTCAGAACTACAAACTACGCTCCAGACACATCCGTTGGCTGTTTGCTATTCCTTTCCACATCCCTAGGGCCTTGTCTAGGTTATTTTCCCTGCCTGCTCTGTCTCTCCCCATCACTCGCTTCATTTTTTTACCTGGAAAACTCCTATTGATCCTTCAAGGCCCAACTCATGTGGTTCTATCACTTCCAGGAAGACATCTCTGGCAGCCTGATTCAATTCAAGGCAGATTTAAACCTCTTATCCACTGGACTCTAGCAATTCTTGGTTCAGAATGGTAGTTCTTTGTTTACCTGGCTCCCCAGAAGTGGGCTGGGTCTCCTTCCCTAGTAAATACTCAAGGGAAAGTGAACTGATAAGAACTGAAAGGAGGCTGCTGTGTCACAGCAAGTACCCTCCTCGGAGGTAACTGCAGAATCACAGAGGTCCCGGCAGGTGCTAAGTTTGCTGAGGCAAAGATATAGCCACAGAGACTTAGCTGGGTCTGGAGCCCAGGTCTGGGTCACAATGAGGGGCCCTGGTGCAGAGGTACCGGGGTGGGGGGGAAAACAGCTCTCTCTGCAGGCTGGCGCCACCCGTGGCTGGGCCACGGGGCCACGGAGCACTCTGTTACCTCCACGGGCCTGGCACGCAGGCTATAGCGTGGCTAAGCGGAAGAGAAAGGAGTGAAAAAGGACAGAGCCAGTGGCCCCAACATCAAAGCCATGGCATTTCCCCAGCTTAGGACCTTGGGGGCTGGTGATGACCCACCTCTTCCAGTGCCCCTCCCCTCCCCGCCACCCTACAACCTGTGGCGACCTCACTTGGGGAGACTGTTCAGCAGCTGTTTCTGGCAGGCATTAGCACTCCAGCCATTAACAAGGACAGCGTTTGGACAGCAGGCCTGTAACTGCCCGGGGGCAGGAGGATGTGCTCACCCAGTATGCAAAGAGGACAGAACTTGGGGGTCCGTGAGCCACTTAAGGGCATTTCAGCCAGGCCAGGAGAGAGAAAACACAGCTCTTCTGCCCCAACCCTGGCACCCCTATGTGTGGAGCCTGGGAACTTGCCAGAAGGGGAATCCAGAACCTAAGATGATGCTCCTAGTTCTGATCTGTGACCCCAGAAGGTGGATGACAGGTGACAAAAAGCTTGTGGAGCAATGGGAGGACAGGATCCTGGAAGGAACGATCCTGATGGCCTGAGCCTGAACACATGTCACACGCCCTCTTGAGTCTCTGCTGTGTGAAGGCTGGACTCATCCCGTTTAGCAGATAAGGAAGCGGAGACTAAAAGGCCAAGGTTATTTGCCCAAAGTCACACAGCTAATAGATGACTCAGCTGGGATCTTTCTGACTTCAAGTCAGTGCTTCCTGCCTTTTCCACTTCTGGGGCTCCCAACCCCGTCACCCAGATACCCTCCCTGCCAAGAGCATTTTCCCCTCCCTGCCATGACACCCAGCCCCAAGACAGATCTTCTTGAATCCTGTGTAGCCCCTTTTCACATTGAATCATGGTTACATGATGTGGCCAATAGAATAGGGTGAGTGACGTGAAGCACCTCAGTGCAGATGGTGAAAGATACCACACCTTTTGTCTCTTGGATTGCTTGTTCTGAGGGAAGCAGGCACCATGTTAGGAGGAAACTCAAGCAGCCCTGCAGAAAGCTCTTGTGAAAAAAGTTGACTTTCCAGTCATGTGAGAGGCCACCTTAGAAGCAGACACCCACCCAATCCAGCCTTTAGATCTGAAGCCCAACACCACCCTGACCTCACCCTCATGAGAAACCGTGAGCTAGGCCCAGCCAGCCCTGCTGCCCAGAGGGCCACACCCTGGGAGATAACAGAATGATTTATGTATTATTAAGTCGTTACCTTTGGAGTAATTTGTTACATAGTTACAAATAACCAACATATCTGCCCTCATCACATGAATGGCACAAATGTCTTCAGAGCCCACAGGCTGAAGGAATTTAGTCCCTTCAATGGAGGGGTGGGTCTGAAGCCAGAGACCTTCTCCCCTGGGATCCCTTTGTCCAAAGACTCTTTTCTCCTCTTAGAGAGGGACAAGGACCCATCTCTCCTGAGATTCCAGGAAAAAACCTGCCCCCGGTTCAGTTTTCGGTAAGATGGGATGAAGGTGAAGTTGTTCCTCAGGCCTCATCAGAAAGTGTCTCTTTCCTTCCCTAATAAAAATCAATCCCCACATCTGAGGAGGACACCGATGGATACAAATGACTGGGCAGTGCTATCGGAAGGACATGTCTGCTCAAGATCTACCGTCGACGACACGTGGATTCCTGCCCCTGCTGACACTGAGCCTGAGGTCCTGGAGGGGAGAACCTCGAGTGACACCTCGAGTGACACCTTCAAGAGGAATCTTGAAGAGGGTACATCCCCTCTGCCCAAGGTCTCTCCTGCTCCTGGCTGGAGCTCCACGGGAGGTCTTGGGCCTGTGTCACCCACCAGGACACCAGGCTCCCAGGCTACAGAACGGGCTGTCAGTCGAGCCTGTTGTGAGGTTCCCGTGCCCTCTGCCAAGCAGGCAAACAGGGCCCACATTGCTGCTTGTACACCCTCTTCCTCTTCAGTGGAAGGCAGATGAAGAAGATGTATTTTTAGGCTAGTATGTTGTGTTCTTATTTGTAAGGCTTAGGAAAAAAAAACAAACCTCAGGAAAAAAGCCATTTGACCGGTTTATTTCCTTCTGATTGGCTTCTTATCTTTTTATCCCTCTGCCTTTCAGTATTGAAGTGTGTTTGCCATGGGATGGGCCTCCTGGGGCAGGAACAGGGACATCCGGAAGCCTGGAGACCCTACCTCAGCCGGCAGGGGAGCACAGGCTATTTCTGCTTTGTGGGCTTTTCAGAACAAGGAGCTGGAAGCTCTAGGAGGGGGAAATGGTTCCAACCAGCCTGAGACTCCATCCCTTCATCTCAAAACAGAGAGAAGGCATGAGAAAGCTCGCCCTGCCGGCCTTTTGTACCTGTCTCAGTCTGTCAAATCCCACAGCTCTACACAGCCAGGCTTCCTTGCCCCAGTGCCCTCCTCCACGCTCCTTCCCCTGGCACTGTGCTCAGCATCTGTCTCCTTGTTTACTCGTCCCGCTTTCTTTGCTTTCCCTGCTGCAGAGACCAACGCGATGTTTATCCTTGCTCAGGCCTGTCCCCGCGGCTGTCTCTGGATCACGCGCGTCTCGCTAGCCTTTTGCCCTCCTAAAGGATCCTGCCACGGCTGGCGGGGAGTTCATTCTTTGATAACATTTTCCATCACAGCAACGGTGTCACTGCAAACACTCGGGTCCCCAGCCAACTGTCCCGGAAGAGGCAAAGAGAGCTGCCATTTCCCAAGCAGCCCGCCAGGCTTCTGCTCCAACTATGGACCATTTAGGCAAAGCTCGGCCCCTGGCAGGAGGTGGATGGGGCTGACAGTTCAGGCTGGCATGGGGTGGAGCTGGACCCCAGAGTAGGGGCAAATCCTGGCTTGGTCACTTCTGGCTTTAAGTCTCTGCATCTCAGGAGACTTTGTCCGCTGAAAAGCCAGTTGTGTCTACTATATGGAAGAGTGAGGCAAGGCATGGAAAGAGCTGGCAAATAGTGATTTTGTGGCAAAGGGTAGCAGCAATGACTGACTACAGCTTCTGCTGAGCAGGAACGGGCCCTGCCCACACTGAGAGCCTGGAATTCTACATAGAAAGCGACTCACCTAAATCAGAAGAGGAAAATCCAACCAAACCTCAGCTCCAGAAGGGGTTTTTGCCTCTAGGAGCAAACACTGTCCCAAAGCCTCAGTTAGCAAAGGACAGTGACTTGCTGGTGGTCGCCCTGTCCGCCAGTGGAACCCAGCCCCTAGCAGTCCCTCACCATCCCCTCAGAGGCTGTCAGCAGGGGTGGGATGAAGGTGCTGCTCGTGGCACCAGCCTGCCTTTCCATGCCACATTCGGGGGGCTCCTTCCCAGGTCCAGAAGCCATTTCTCAAAGACGGGGTAAGAAGAAATCACGAGTTTCTGGGAAGAAAAGACACTCTGAACCCGCTTACCTCCTTCCTACCTGATACAGCACTGTCTGTGTATTGTAATTCTAGGATAAGTACTCTGAAGGAAACGAGGGTGACTGATAGTTTAGTTACCAAAAGGTAAACTCAGGCAGGGTCAGGGAAGCCTACTGGCATTTAAGCAAGTACCAAGTGTGGCTGGAGTGAAGAAAACCATGCAAGTGCACATGCCAGCTGAAAGCAATGAAGGGCCCACACAGAAGGCGTCTGTAGTGAGGGGTTACAGTTTAAACTTAGTAGGTTAGAAACCACTAAGGAGTTGTGAGGGGTGTGTGGCGTGATTCCATGGACAATTTGAAGGATCCTTTCTGTTCCCTTGAGGATGATGGGCTGTCCAGAAGTGAGAATCAGCTTCTACAAAAATGCAGATGAGAGATAATGATGATGGGACAAAGGGGTGGGAAGTGGGACTGAAAGAAGAAATACAAGGAGGCGTAAGAGAGGGAGAAGCAAGCAGGGCACTCAACTTGAGGTCTGAGAGAACTGTCCTCACTGACTCTGGCCAGGGAGTCACTGTGGTGGTGAGGGGAACAAGACGGCAGGTTCGAGGCAGGAAAGGGCTAGAGCGACAGTGTGAGGGGAAGTCTCACAACAGGAGCCCTGGACAGCAACTTAAATATGGGGACCAAGCATAGAAAGTAGAATTGAGACCCTGTGGAGAAAAGCAGTCAAATGGGCCAACCAACTTGGCACACTCTTGTGGGTACCCCTTCAGAATTTAAATCACTCACTTCTGAAGAATAATAATTGAATTTTGCATTGCAGAAAGGTCTAAGGTATGATATAGAGTGAACATGACAAGCAGACATCACCTCCCCACACCCATACCCGTGGCAGACATCACTAATCAATTGTGCCAACCTTCCCAGACTTAGCTCCATTGTCTTCCTCCAAGGAACTACTCCCAATCAAGTTGGGAGCTGATAGTGTTGTTTCCTTGACTTCCACTCATGGCACAGAGTTCACATAATTCTGTTGATGACACAGAGTTAATCTCCCCATTATTCCCAGAGCAGAGAAATGAGCCCCAAATTTGGAATCCAGCGGAACAGGGGGGTTAAGCTTTGCCTTTGTCTGCAGACAATCTATCCAGCCTCTTTGAATCTCACTTTCCTATCTGTTGAAATGAATTATTATGCCTCTGTCCTACATTTGCTGTAAGGTCTAAAAAAGATAATGAATGAAAGCACTTAACCTAGTGTCTGGTGCAAGAGGGCATCAATAAATGCTTTTTTAAACAGCTCCCTTTGCCACATCCATGCTTCCACTCCTCCACGTGTACCACATACACCCACACCCCTACACCCTCTGACACACATGTACACTTGCATATATACTCACATGCTCACACATAAGACATAAAAGGATAGAAATAATAATCTGAACAGGTGGCACTGAATGATCTTAAGGAGGGAACTGTCTTTTGTTCAGGAAATTACCTTGATAAGTCTCTAAGGATAAGGATTAACAGAAGTCAAGGAAACAAAAAGATCGCAGAATGGCTCTGCATTAAAATTGAGATGAAATTCAGGGGCAGTGAAAAGGAGAAGAACCCAGGGGTGTGGGCACTACAGAGCATGCTGGTGGAGTGGGCAAAGCACTTGGTAAGAATAAGCTCATCGAACATTCCACATGAAACTGTTTGCATTTCTGAGATACAAAACCTTCTGTGTCCAAGAAAGATTGGACACAGACTGCATGATTCTCTTTATATAAAATTCTAGGAAATGCAAACCTACCTATAGTGACAAGAGGCAGATCAGATTATTCCAGGTATGGGGAACAGGACACTGGAGGTGGGGTGGATTTGTTCACTCTCTTCACCGTGGTGATGGTTTCAAAACTTACCAAATTGAACCCTGTAAATATGTGCAGTTTACAATGTGTTAATTATACTCCCATCTACTATCAAAATGTTTTTTAAAACTCATGTATGTAGATTTGATCCGTGCTTTTAGATGTGTTAACTTTCCCACCTTTCAGCAGGTACTGACCTCCCCAAATATTTTTCTGTCTCCCCACAACACAGTCAAGTCTGATTCAGGTGTGCACATCTGTCTCAGGGGTGTCATCTGTCTCAGGGGCGTCAGGGTAGAATTTGAAGGAGGAAATTGATTCCCACATCTAGCGGAGGGGCTGGGGATGGGAGGCAGGGACAGACAACAGAGACCCACGAACAGCAGCTCAGAATAAGGACTCAAACCCATCCCTACATTCTTAGAAGTCTTGAGACAGCTTCTGTAGGCTGTGCCGTGGGGTTCAGGCCAGTGGCACAGATCTGAAGAAGCAGGGAGCTCCCCGTTGACACTTGTGTTCCTTACCAGACTAGCGCACAGGCACCAAAGTTGCCCCTCAGGCCACTCTTTGCACAGCACACAAAGCCTCCTTCTGGGGGCTGGGGAGGCAGCAGCTCCTGCTGGAACTGCCTTTTCTCTATTAACGTATCAGAGATGGGGAAGGTCAGAGCAAAAGGGTGAAGTTGGCCCCTCGCAAAGCCAGGTGCACTGAGCTTCCCCTGTTCCTGTGTCGGGACCCTCCAGTCAGTCTGTCCTAACCAGCCTCAACATACTGTCTCCGGCAAATCCTCCCAGCCTGCACAGCAGCCGCAAAAACACAAGGTCAATCTGCTCCTATTAAGGTCTCAGCTCTGTGAGATGTTCTGTCACAGACAGGGCCCCTCCACCCTTCTCCCCTCTCCACCCTCTCCCCCCCACCCTCCCACCGCCTCCTAATACCACCAGGAGCACCACAGCAGAAACCAAATCAGTCGCTCCTTCCGAGGGGATAATCAAAGTGCAGCGTCTCCAGAGAGGACCCGGCTCCGTGGAGCAAGTCTTTAATTTCAAGCTGACAAGGTTGGGAGTGTGTGCCGTGGGCTCTCCAACAGGCAAGACGGATGGGTGGCCACGGAGTCCAGCTGGCGAGCAGGAGCGGGCAGGCAGAGGGGCTGGATCCTGAGGGGCCACAAGCTTCCCAGGTGGGCCAAGGTCTCTGTGCTCTGGGGGGCTGTTTACTCTGCAAACCCCAGCCATAGGCATTTCCCCTCACCATCCAGAGGGTTCTATAGCCACAGATGAAGCCCTGCCTGGTCCCCCCAGACTTGGGAGCAGGAAGAAACCTTGAAGGACAAGCCTCGTGCCCAGGGTCCCAAAGCCCCCAAGGACACAGCATGGCAAATACAGACCAGCGGAAGCTTCAATGCGTCCTGGGCTCCTGAATCCAAACGGCAGCGCTGCCCTGGAAACAAGGCTCATCAAGAAACTGAGTTTGCGGAAACTGTGCACGCGCTAGGAAGCAGGTGTCACAGGGACCCTGGTCATCATCCCGTCATCGAGAGAAAACCTGTCCAGGAGGTCAGGAATCTTTCTCAAGGTCACAAAGCAAGTCAGTGAAGAAACCAGAAAACAATCTCATTGACTCTGACATTCACCTCTAAGACACCCCAGGACCTCAGTGAGGCCTCCATTTCTAAAATAAAAAATCCTACAAGAGATTGAGCAGCCCCTGGACCCACTGGGGTGCAGCAGCGGGGCGGACAGCGAGGCCCCAGCCAGCTCAGCAACCGAGAACCAAATGCACACCACAGCAGAAGGGCAGTTACTTCCTGGCTGTCTTCAAAGAGCTGACATCAGAAATGGCACCTCAGCAAACCTGCAGCTCCTCTGCTGCTCCCTGGCTGCAGGACCGATGCTGAGCCATCGGCTCCCGCCATGCTGCCCCGGATGCCCCAGGAGAGACTCTGAGGCAGAAGAACAGGACCAGGATGGAGAGGCAGCTGCCTCACAGGACGACTCTAGCTCTGAGCCAAAAGGCACTGCCTCCTGCCCTCTGCCTTACCAGCCACGACCACCAATGCCAAGCTCTGGGCACCAGAACCCAGGGAGCTGGACACTCCCGCTGGGGGAGGCTGTCTCCTCTTCCAGACTCAGGCTCTCTGTTTTCCGGCGCTGTATTGTCCAAGTCTTCTTCACTTCTGGGACCTAACAGTGCCTGGCACGGCGCCTGGTACAGAGTACTCAGACTCTGCTGAGTGAGCAAAGTGTGGTGTGAGCACAGATCAGGCTGCTGCTGCCTACGGCCCACACTTGGGACCCAGCTCTGCCCTCAGCTCTGTGGGGCACACACTGCCTGTAACAAGGCCTGGGCACTAGCCAGCAGGTGAAATAGATGGGGTGCTATGGACTGAGTTGTGACCCCCAAATCCGTATGTTGAAACCCAACCCACAATGTGATAGTATTAGGAGGTGGGGCCTTTGCGAGATGACTAGGTTCATTTGAGGTCATGATGGTGGGGCCCTTTTGGTGGTATTAGCGCCCTTCCACTCTCTCTCTCTCTTTCCCCTCCCCCTCCCGTGTGAGAACACAGCAAGAAGGCATCAGTGTGCAAACAAGTAAGAAGATTCTCACCAGGAACCAAATCTGCTGGCACCTGATCTTGGACTTCCAACCTCCAGAACTTAGAAATAAATGTCTGCTATTTAAAGCACTCAGACTTTGGTATTTTGTTATGGCATCCTGAGCTAAGGCATGAAAGAAACAGGAACACCCTGACCCCAATTCCTCCTCACAAAGCCCAGTACCATAGCCACAGGCCCTGTATTTGACCCTGAGCAGAACCGAGACTACAGAGATAAAAATGCACCAGACTGGGCCCTAGACCCAGCCCTGTTGAGTCTCAATCAGCTCTGTGACCTCAGGCTCCCCCTCGAAGGAAGGAGACAGGAGTCCCCATTTCTCAGGGATACTGTGAGTAGGCCCTGTGGGAACATGGGAAAGCAGGTGCCTCGAAAGCACAGCAGCACACTGCAGGAATGTGGGAGTAGGTGGTTCACCTTCTAAGCAGTAGAGCTGGTGGAGGGGGCACCTCAGGTAGCGAAGACAAGCCCAGGTGGTGCCTGGCTACAAGTTCTGGGCAGTGTTCTGTCCGCCATTCCCCAGCCATGCACATTCCTGAGATTAATAATCACCCATTGTCTGCAGCGTGTTTTGGCCTGTCCACTGGCTTTCTTGGGTAACTCTGAGAGGCCTGTCTTATTCCCTTACCTCTAATAGAGGCCTCTTCAGAACAAATGTGGGTCCATCTCTGTGCCCCACCAGCGTGGGGAAGACACAGGGGGACACCCCCCTGCTCTCTTATGTGATCCAACAAGACCCTATTTGGGGAGGGGCTCACTTTGCTACAGGAGACCCCTGAAATCCACCCTGAACAATTGGCATGGCCAGTGGCCTGCAGCCCTGTCCTCCCAGGGGTGCCAGAAGCAACAGAAGAATGAGTCCACTTGTCCTTCCCAGGCTGCTCTGCTGTCGCCTCCGCCCTCAGACCAGCCCTGCCCACCCTCGCCACCACAGGGCATGTCCTGGGGACTGGATGAGTGGAAGAAGTGATGACTTCAACTCCTAGCGAAATGGGTCTCTGGGGGTCATGCCAGGCTCCCCTCCATGAACCCCAGGAACCCAACTGCCCTTTTTCCTGAGGCCGTGCCACAGTCCCTAGAGAGTCAAGGTAGGGGTGTGAGCTGGCCCAGCTCTGCCTCCTGCCTCCCTCCCGTCTTTAATATTCATGAGCTCTCCTAGCAGGGGAGCTAAAAATGTTCCGCTCCTAAATCTAACTGCTTTATGGAAGCCTAATTAAATTCTTTGGTGGAAGGGGAAAAACAGTGACCTTCAAAACTGCCAAAGCTATTTGGAGTGGTGCCCCAGAAACCTTTCCCCTGCTCCCCGATCCTGCTGTGGTGGCCTTTCTTCTGGTGATGAAATTCTCCACCTCCAGCCTCCCCCGCTGGCCAGGGGCAAGGTAAGCTCTGGGGGTGGTTGCCCCAAAGACAAGGCTGCCTCCTATTGAAGAGACACACAGGCAATGAAGCGGCTCCTCCAGTGGCCAGAGGCCCTTGGCCCTGGCTGGAAACTTTGGTCTCAGCCAGCGAAGAGGTTTCAGAGAAAATATGGTAAAGGGGAGGAGCTGGCTCCCCTAGGTGCTTCCTCTTTCCCTTCCATGCATCCCAGCAAGGCCCAAGTGGGTGCAGGGTCTGAGGCCAGCCCTTTGCATAACTTAAGTGGAGCTTGGGCTTGAAGCGCAGGCCCTAGCTGCTTCCTTCACTAGGGTCAAGCAACCGTTTCCTCCGAGGCCAATGGGGAAAACCGGTTTCTTTATTCTTCAGGGTCCCTGACTAGAATAGGCAAGAGTCTGACTCCCCCATACTCTTCCCTGTGACCTGAGGAGTTTTCCCATCTCCTGAGAAGCTGGGAGAGATGAGACTGAGAGGAGAAGACATGAACCCCTGAGCCCCTCCCCTGCACAGTGAAACTCATCATTCGCCATTGAGAATGGGTTGGACACAGGGAGGTTTCAGACAGACACTCCTATAGGAGAAGAGGCTGGTAGGACCCCTCTGCAGGGAGCTGCCAGATAGAAGAGTTCTAGGACCACAGACACACCAGCAGCCCACAGGCCCTTGGCATATGCAGGGTGAGCCTGAGGATCAGGCCTCGCTGGTAGGCGAGGATAGAGATGGAATCTGAGGGGCCACCCCGTTTCTTTGCACTCCAGGAGGAGGGCATTGCTCTCTTCTGACACTGCTCTGGTTACCGTGAGGCAGGCTCAGGCAGCACTCCGGCCCACCATGGGTCCCTTCATTCCCAGGATGGCTATTTTCTTCTCACTCTCTTGGAAGCCATCAGAATAGACCCTATTTGGTATGCAGGAGGTGCCCCACGCTAGCCCAAGCGCAAGTGGAGTCTAGGAAGCTGATCTTCCCGGAGGTCTCCAGAGGTCAAGTGCTGCTGTCCGTCCAGACAGAGAGGACAGTACCTCCTCCCCAGTGGCTTTCCCGTCAGCCCCTCTGCTCCGCGCCCTCATCAATCACCTCCTTTCTCCACTCATTCCTGACTCCCCCTCTTTCCTCATATCCTTCTTCCAGTGGGGGTGCTCCAATCCCCTCCCCTTTCCCTAATCCTCCCCAGTGAAGGGCTCAGCTTGATGAGCGAGCATTTCCCAGGCCTCCCCCTGGGACATCCACCCACCCTGAGTCTTGGACTGGCCCAGACACGCCTTCAACCCCACCCCTCACACTTGCAACCCGCACCAAACTCCCCAGTGGGTGTGATTCTTCACTCCCCACTCAATCTAGACCACAAGAGGCCAACACTCTTGTTCTAAATGCCTGTGGGAACGGCCTGTGTGCCCCAGAAGGCTCAAATGTTTCATGGACAGTGAACAAATGGGTGAGGGAAAGAATGAAGGTGAGGGAGTGAATGAGTAAACCAGCGTATGAGTGAATGCATCACAAATACGTATTAAGTACTGTCTGCCAGACACTGCTCTGGGTAATGAGGGGACTGAGGACATTAAAACTGACATGATCCCCAGTCCCCAAACTCATGTCCATCCCTGAGCCTGTTTCCATAATGGGTATTGTGATATGGTAGATGCTCTGGGGTGCCGTGTCAACCCCTTCTTCTGGGACCAGGTCTTCAGTCTTCCCACTGTCCCGGCACTCTTTGCTGATGGCTCACAGCTGAGTGCCTCCCCAGGAATGCCCTTGGCAGAGGGACCTGGCTTCCCTGAGGATGGGCACTTTCCCTAAAGGCAGCCAACACCCCAAAATTGGCCCCTATGGAGTGCCGAGGCTTGACCTGCTAGCCTCCACTGCAGGTAGCCCTGAAGGCCATCTTAGCCGCAGCGAGGGCCTTCAGGAGGCCTCAAGTCAATACACCACAGCCTCCCTTCCCCTCCGCCCAGTCCAGCTGCTCTCACTGAGTGCTCCCCAGAAAGCCTCCTGCCATGACCCCTTTGTCAGAGTCTGTGTCCTGGAAAACCTGACCTCTTTACAAGAGTGGCCGAGTGTGGTTAGGGACGACAGGAAAGTGCGAGCGCTGAGCTCAGCACCTGACACGCAGAGAGGACGTAAATGGCAGCCGTTAGGATTCTGCACATGGAGGTCACTGTTTCCTGGCCCTGGTGGAATATCAAAACCAGCTGAAGTCTAGAAAAAAAAGGTCCAGATGCCGAGGCTACTTCCCCCTGGGATTTTGATTCAGTGGGGCTGAACCAGTCCCAGATTTCTGTATTTTTAGAAGCTCCACAAGTGTGTCTGATGGACAGCAGGGCTGAGAGCGCTGACCCCAGCCATCTTCCCGCCGCCGCCACTGCTGTAATTCACAGGCGCAGCCCCATGTAGAGCGAAGTGACCCATGCAAGGGTAGACGGTTCTCCCTACCAGAGAGGGCTCAGCTCATTAATCCTGCCTGGCCCAGGGTTGCTCAGGGTGGGGCTGTAAAGGCCCTTGATTCTAACTTTCCAGCAGAACCATGAGGTAATTGCACTTACCAAGCAGGTCCCAGAACATCCTTGTGACTGGCAATCAAAAGCCAGATATGATCAAGCACCCTAAGTACCCAGGAGCGGGAATCCTCATTGTAGAGTGGTTATCAGGGAGGTCTTCAAGGAGGAGGTGGGCTCTGAAGCTGACTTTTAAGAATGGTGAGGCTCTGGTTAAGGAGCAGGCGGGGCAGGATGCGGGCTCCCAGAACTGGCTACCTCTTCCTGAGGTCAGCAGTTTCTAAGGAAACCAGTCCTGATCTGTATTCGCATCATCCTCCTGGCAAGGCCAAGGGCTATCGGGGCACTCAGACTTGGGGACCAGCAGACGATGATGGCCCAGTTTTGAGAAGAACATATTTTCTCCTAAAGATTAAACGTAGAGGAGGGTTTGCTTAAAATCTGATCGCTCTACACTTTAGTTGCCCCACGCTCCAAGTGCTGGAGCTAGAGGTAGAAACTTGAGTCTGCGTTCACAGTGAAAAGCTGTGTGTCCTTGGCCAAGTTACTTAATCTCGCTGAGCTGCTATTATTCAACTTTCAAATGGAGACAGAAATATTTGCCGTCCTCTCTTTTGCTTGTTCCAGGAAACATTTCTGTACCTGGCACAGCATGTGACAGGAGTGAGCTGCTACTGTTTTTCACCCCCCTCTCTTTTGAAATGCAGCGTGCAGAAGCCCAGGGAGTTCCCGCCATCACCCAGCATGCTCCAGTGAGTCTTCCAGGGAGCAGAGGAAAGACCAAAAGTTCCCCAAATCCGACCCTAATGCTTTTTCCAATACAGCAGCATAGCTCTTCTTCAAATCTTTCTTCTTTCTCTAATTTCCTAGGCACTATGGGGAATTATGCATTCTCACCTTGCCCTAAATTTGTAGTCTTTGATGCCTCATAATCTTTTGATCCCCTCTGCAGCAGCCTGCCAACCTGTGCCCTTCCTGACTTCGCATCATCTCAAGGGTACTTCTCTCTATACTCTCTTTGCTT
This sequence comes from Scalopus aquaticus, assembly GCA_004024925.1. Classification (NCBI taxonomy): domain Eukaryota; kingdom Metazoa; phylum Chordata; class Mammalia; order Eulipotyphla; family Talpidae; genus Scalopus; species Scalopus aquaticus. The sequence continues at coordinate 94,455 of PVIJ01005115.1, forward strand.
CGGGCATCCTAAACTCAGCCTGCGATCAACACCCCCTCACCAAAGTGGTCATTACCCCCTCATCCATCTCCTCACTTATAACATGGGTAGAATGTGACCTGCGGCTTTGTTCAAAGCAAGGCACTTAGCTTGGCACTTGGGATAGAGTCCAAAGTAGCCCATAAAGAATTCTGGAGGGCTCATCAGGGATCACTGCCAGACGGCCCAATGTAGCCCTGATGGCGGGGCACGGCCTCTTGGGCTGGGCTGGAGGGAGGGACTCAGGTTCCCGAACTCTGCGGGTTCCTTGACCCTGCTATCTCTGCTCCAAATCACTCATCTGCTGCACAAACCCCTGCTGTTCTGTGCCCATTCTAGGTACAGTGCCAAGTCCTTACGGCCTCTCCACTCCCCACCCAGAGCTTGCTCAGCGACCCCTGCTCTCGCTCTGCTCTCCCCGCAGAGTCTACTCCAAGTCCAAGGCCCAGCTCAGGCCCTAGATTCTAAGAGACAGGTCACGTCCACCACCCTGGGGTGCATTGCGAGCCAAACTAATCAATGGCAGAGAGGTAGATTAAGGGACCCAGCCTGAAGCCATCCATCACTGTCGTTTACATGGGCCTGTCAGCCTGCAAATGGAAAAGGAGATGATGTGAAACAACCCATCTGCAGGTTTTTAACGCTCTTTACAAATTGCTGTGGTGAATAACTTGTTGCCTGTATTTATCCCTTTTCAAATTGTCTCTTAGCTACAGTCATCTGTCTTCATTCTACACCCTGATGGCTCGTGCACAGCCAGTTGGGCAACCTCATTATTTCCCTGACGCTGCTGCCTGAAGGAGGAAGGAAGACGGGGCAGGGGGTGGGGCCAGAGAGAGGGGGGTGGTTTTCTCCATCGGGAGACGGGGAGCCCGACTCTGTCACTGGAACTCGTTCTGCCGCTGCAGACCGAGGCTGTGAGGACCTTTCCCTGGAGGGCCCCACTCCCTGCGCTCCCGATGGGAGAAGAGCCTGCCTCCCTTCCAGGGAGTCTGAAAGTAGGGCTGCCCTCCACAGCGGGGGCCCAGTACACCCTCAGGTTGCCAAACCCATGGTCAGAATTTGCACCCCAAGGCCATGGCCACCACATCCCACCCTCAAAGAGGAGAGAGCACCTGCCAGTCCAGTGGTAAAACTTGCCCCTAAAAGTTATCCAATGCTTCTCTATCCCACTGAGAATTATGTGTCTGTCCCTGGGACTTTGGTTCCCAATGGCCCAGGCCCCCAGTTGGCATCCCTTCTTTAACTCAGCCCCCTAATTGGCCAGCCTCCCCTCCAGTCCACTATGTCATACTTTCAACAGAAAACTGAAAACTTCTTTGAGAGGCCACATTATTTTTAACTCCATCAGCATTACCGGTCACTGCATTAGAGTCACTTAGCCAGTGCATCCCAGAACCCCTGATTGCGGGCGGGGGTGGGGGGGTGGGGGGGGCAGGCAGAAGGCTGCGTTCTAAGATTTCCCGCTGTGTCCTGCAAAGGTGGAGAATCACACCCTGAAGATTCCACTTGACCCCTGAGGCACAGAGAGTGCAATAACTGACCCCAAGGCACACAGCTATTTAGCTGCTGAGCAGGAGGCAGCCACCCAGTGCCCGTCCTCCCATCTTAGAGTGAAACCCTGTGCGAGCAGCAACTGTGCCTCCGCCTCTCTCTCTGACTCCAGCATACGCTCTTAGAGGGCAAGGAGAATATTCCACGCACCTGTGTATCCTCTATTTGCTTTCAGATTCGACTCAGGGTTTGGTGTACTTTTGGTAAGCCAGGAAAGTAAAGGGGACCATCCAACAGGCTGAGCCCCACATTCAGGTCCTGCTCAGGAGAAGAAAGCCCACACAGGTGGTCCTCTTGCAGAACAAAAAGCCCCCTGGGGGTCTCAGAGTCCTGCCCTCTTGCTGGTGTACCACACCCCCAAATCCGCCCTCTTGTCAGGGGCTGCCTTTCTGACTCTGTGCCCAACATTCCCATTCTGTCCTCCACAGCAGACCTTTAAATAATGGAGAACAGCTGTCAGGCTCCACGGAGATGTTTTCTCTTCCAGGTTTAAGGTCCCCAGCTCCCTCATCCACTGCTCACGTGGTATGGGATACAGACCTGGGGCATCCAGGAGGGTACAGACCCCCTCCTCCAAATGCCATCACATTTGTCAATGTCCTTGCTCAACTGTGGCTCCCAGGATGAAGTACAATGCTCCAGATGTGGTCTGGCCACGGCCAAGCACACAGGGACACGCCATTACCCCCCCTCTTCTGGGCTCTGTGCTTCAGTGAATACCGTCCAAGATGGCATTCGCTCTCCTGGCAGCTGCACCCCACCCCAGGCTCACACTGCACCTTGTCTGCTAATCCATCTAACTCTATTACTGTCTAATCTGCAATCCTGCATCTTGTTCCCGAGGGTTACATCAGCATCTTCACGAAATGCCTTGCGGAAACCAGATGGATGATGGCTGCTATACGGTCCACGTCTACCAGCCTAGAAAACCTACCAGCCAGAGGGAGGAGGTCAGCTTGGCTGGACTTGTGCTTGGGGAACCATAATGGTTCCTAGAGATTGCTCCTTTCACCCCTCCACCCCCACCATGGCTCATGAACCATCCACTCAATAACCTTTGCTCAGTGTCTCCTATGGAACTTTCTTTACCCAAGCTACTTGCTCAGTGTTTGGACTGAGCACTTGCAACAGGTTGCCTGGTTGATTATGACTGTTGTGAGGTTTATGGTGGTGAGCAGGGGCTGCTCTGGGAGAGCAGAGAGGGGAGCAAGTCCACATACCACAAACGCAGGAATACTCACGGAGGTTATAAGCAGCTTGACAGAGAGCCTTTGAGTCTCTGGGTTGGAAAATGTATTAACAATGCCTAATGTATTTCACTCTTTCTAAACAGTGTTTGATTCAAAGAAAATACGAAAACATCACTGGAATCCCAATTCTGCCAAACCATTTCCTTTCTCCTATAATTAGGTACTCTGGATTTTTAGTATCGTTTTTTTTGTGTGTATGTTTGTTTCTTCTGATTTCCACAGGCTATTTTTAGACCAATCATGACTCACATTTTGAAAGGCGTAAGAAAAAAGTCTTTTCCCCAGCAATCAAATGTTCCCGTCCTCTGAGTGACATGCATTTAGGTAAGTCAGGGCCACGGGGTGGGGCTGGGGGGCTCGGGAGCATGCCGGAAGTCCCCTGCTGTGGTGATGGAGAACAGTTCAACAGTGACCTTCAGTGGCCCCTGGCCAGCCCCACTGATTAACCCCACTCCTTACTCCAAGAGAGAGACAAGTGCGGGTTCCAGAGGTACAGGGCTGGAGGAATATTCCACTCTTGCAGAGCTGCTCTGCAGAACCATCAAGTTCAATATTCTGAAGGCAGAGCCAAAAAACAATGGCGAGGAAATCCAATAACTCTGGAAGAGAAGGCAGGGGCCATGACTGTCAGCAGTGGGCGGAGCTGTGCGGCAAAGGGAGGAGCTCCCCATCGCTGGAAGGATTCAAGCCAAGTTTGCCTTGCCCAGCAAGCGTCTGCCCTGTTGCCCCAACCCTTACATTGAATCTGCTAACCAGCCCCTTCCAAAGCCCACAGAGTCAGTGTTACAGATGAGCGGGTCCTGAGAAAGGTTGAGAATCATGGGTGAAACTTCAGTTTGCAAAGCCCTTTCTCACTCATTATTCTTGAAAATCTATTCACTCACCAAATATTTATTCAGCACCCACCGTGCTCCAGGCACTGTGCCAGGCACCAAGAGAACAAGAGTAACCCAAAGCAGACACGGTGCCTGGACTCACAGGATGCTCACAAGCTCGCAGAAAAGACAGACACCAACAATCATAAAACTACGTTTTTATCGTCAACTCTGGCAATGCAGAATTATATAGTGTGGTGGAGCATATAACCCAGGGAACTGACCAAATCTGGGCAGGACACAAGGAGGACTCCCTGGAGGAGGGGTATTTGGGCTGGATGATGAAAGATGAGGGGCAGGTTAGCAGGTGAGGGATGGGCAGGTGGGGGGACAGAAGGAAGACTGATACTTTGGAGGCCTGGACGATACCACATCCCTGTAAGGGGGATGCTGTTCACTCAGGAAACTGTCAGTACTGCTGTGGCGCCCAAGACAGATACCTGCTCTCCACGCCCTTCAGTCTAGAAAGGGAGGCAGCCATCTTTAAACTTCACAAGCAATTATTACTTCATGATGGTCAGGAAAAGGCTCCCAGGGAAAATTTCAGTGTTCAGGGCAAGTATCCTCACCTGCAAAATGGGTGCAGGACCTGCCCAGGATTCTCTCGGGAGAATCATCTGACTTGAAGGCACGGGTTGGGGTGAGGGGTGGTAGGGATGGGGAGGCCCTACACCTCTCTCACCTCTCTTCACAGAGGAAGTGGGGATACTGCCTTGTCGCCATTAAATGAGATAAGGAATGGGGGGCTGGGCCAGAACACTTTCCAGTAAGTTCTTTGAGTCTGATTTGGGATACTTCCCATTTACCTCGGGTCTGGGTTCTCCCTATTAAGTTGAAGGGGAGTTTCAGGGAGGCTTCTAAGAAGAAGTCTGGATTGAGCTTGTTCCTGAAACGCAAAAAAGACAGGAAGGTGAGGGGGCAGAGAGTAGAGAGGAATGCTGGGAAGAAGCCACAGCTTGAGCAAAGGCCTGAAGGGTGAAGGAGCAGAGCTTGTTGCGGGAACTGTGAGTGGCTGTACGTGGCTGGAGCAGGACAGCCCACCGGTGGGGGTGGGGGAGCAGTAAGACTGGGGACAGGAAAGCTGAGGAGCTTGGACTTTGTCCTAAAAGTAGAGAGGAATTATCGAAGAGTTTTGCAAAAGAAAATGACATGGTCAGATCTCATGCTCTGAACAAAACTGATCACTGAGTCTGCAGAAAGGAGGTGACTTTATGTGTGCTTTGGGGGTGGGAGTTCAGGGGCTAGGAGCCTGTAGGAGCTCAAACTGGCAGGATGGGTGTGGAAAGGTGGGCTGGGGGAAGGTACAGAGGAACCACCAGCTGATTTTCTACTGTCTCATGAAAAGTGCATTTGCAGGCATCCAGGGGAGGTGGGACCAGTGAACTGGAGGTCAGGAGTATGATGAGGACGAAAATAAAGCTTTGAGGTGTATCCAGTTTTGGGGTGCAGAGAGAGATTGAGCGGCCTCCTGCCTCTCCTCCAGAAACAACCTGCTTCTCCCTCTGTCCACTCTCCCGAGCTGCCTAACCGTTTATTAATTCCTTCGCTGAAGGGAAACCCTGGAGACATTCCTGAATCTTTCTTCTCCTTCACCACCTGCCCCCACATCCAAGCCATCAAGGGACTATGGAATCCCTTTCACACAGGTGGGCCCCATGTCCTCTTCTCCCCACCTGCTCAGAACGCCCTCAGAATTTCTCCTGTTGTAAAGCCTCAGCCCCTGGTGGCCGCCTGCCCACTGTCACCCACTTCCTCCTCCCACACCCCACTATCGTATCGATCAGACCACATCCCTGGCACGCAGGAGACCCGCCATAGCTCCTCCCCACCTTCAGAATCAAATGCTCTGCTGAGCTCCTCCTCCTCCACGCCCCTCCTACCGCCTTGCTCCCCTTAGCACCTTGAGGTTTGCTGATTTCCGGTCTTAGAATCTACGGCCTCCTGACTGTCTCAAGGCTCACCCTTCTTACCACATGGTCTCCATAAAGCGTCACCTCTGTGGAGAGCCCTCCCTGCCCCCCTGAGAACAGTCCCCCCAGCACAGCATCATATCAGCACATTTTAATGCTATTCACTCTGATTTTCTTGCCTTTCTTGCCTATCAATTTGCTTACTGCACGCCTTCCACACCTACCCATGTGCCCGTGTCAGATATGAACTTCCTGAGCACTGGGGCCTACTTGCCATGACACCCTGGAGCCTGAGGAAGGCCTGCTCAGTGGCGACCCAAGGATACCCACTGGATGGGTAAGTGAGTGAGCAAAGAGATGAGTGAACTAACTGGTATAAAGGAGTCACTCAATGCTAGCAGCAGATAAACCCCTTACAGAGAGAGTACAGTCACGAGGAGAGGGTAGATGAAGAAGGAAGAGAATCAAGAGACACTTTCATCAGGAGTTTTTAAATAGGTCACAGCATCCAATGCTGCCAGAGACCCTTGAGGGACCCCAAAGCATCCTTGGGCCTTAATAAGCGAGGGGTTACTGAGGAAGTCGGGGAGCAGTGGAAGGCTGGTGTGGTTGGCTGGGAGGGAGGAGTGCCTGGGGGTATATCTGATAGAACAGGTAGGTGAGGGCATCCAGGCAAGGGGGGACGGGGCTCTGTTGAAGGTGTCACCTGGACTGAGTGGAGAGAGCAAAGGGGGTCGTGCCTGAGACTACACAGCAAGGCCCTGGAACTCGTAAACCCTCAGAGATTTACAGAAACACTCAGAAGCCCCAGACAGGGCCATTATTTGTCCCTCGTTCACTCAAGCTGATGTTCACACCCCATGCACTTCTAGGTGAGGTCAAGGGCGAAGAAGGGGGCTAGATGTGGCATGGCCTGGCCTCTCCTCTAGGTCCTAAGCAGTTTAGCTCTGGTCCCAAACGTGACTCGGCACCCACATAGCAAAGCCAGAACCAGCAGTTAACTGGGCACTCACCCCAAAAGGTGATCAAGGGAGGGCCTGCTGTTGCTGCTAGAGCATGCGCCTTTGGGTTGCACCCCAGAGGCAAGCAGACTATCAGCTCATCCCTCCCAGCTGTGAACTGACTGTCCTAAGAGGAGCCCAACCCACACGGCCACTCCAGCTCATAGCTTTTCCGGTGATGTCCCTGCACCCAACTTAAATGGACAGCCCAGGCAGCCACCCGGTCTTAATTTAACTGCCAGGAAGGCAAGCTCCTGGCTCACCCAAGCATCCTGTGGACAGAAAGGGGCTTGCAGCCAGTGTGGCTGGAGTGAGCCCTTGTGACAGTGGAGAGAACGGGCATGGGGTTCCCGCACCTGGAGCAGTAGCTCAGGGTCGGTCCTGTGCCCGCCTCACCCCCCTGCTAACTCTGCTGAAATTTAAAACAATGGCAGATTTGACGCACCATGACTCAAGCCGTGCAGGTTTCGGTCTCAAAGGTGCTCCCGACTAGCCCTGTGATGTTAGGGAGGCTGCTTTCTCCCTCTGGATCAATAAAACAAGGACAGGTTGGGGCAGGGAGCTAGCACTTGACCTCTCAGTTCCCACCAGTGCCCAATTTCTCTGAGACACCCTAAATATGTAGATACTTATAATCCCTCAAATTCAACAGTCAACTTTCAAGAATGTGTGATGAGAGGGTGCGAGAATGCCTGCCGCTCCCTGGGGTGCGGGGCAGGGGTGGGGGGCAGTTTGGTCATTTGAGTTAGGAGGAGGGCAGAAAAGGAGCCAAGGACATCCATTTAGGTGAGATTTCAAATCAAAAGACAGGAAGAAGTTGCAAAGAAGCCAGGTTTTAAGCACAAGAAGAGAAGGAAGAAAGCAGCCAGCGTGTTCTGGGGAGATGTATCATCAGGGGAAGAGAGACACACCCAGGAAACCCGAGACACACACACACACACGCACGCACGCACGCACGCACGCACGCACATGCACGCACACGGAAACTTATCAACACGGAGGGGAAGGGTTGGCCAGAGGTGGAGTAGAAGGTGCTGGCCATCCCGGAGCCAAGCGCAGCTAATCCCACACAGTTTTAACAAGACATCCATTTTTAGCAGGTTTTGAGGAAACTGAGGATTATGAATTGGCCCAGAGGCAGCTGAGGCTTATCCAGGTTGGGGACAGGAAAGGATATGAAGTAGCCAAAAAAAAAAAAAAAATCACAATAAGTGGATGCTGGGGCCCCAGAGCAAGCCTGGTCCACAGGGCGGTTTGCCTCCAGAAGCCTCTCTTAAGGAAGTCCTGTCGTTTTGTTCATTTAAAACCAGATGGACCAGAGCCCAGAGCATCAGCCACGGGGAGCAGCATCCGGCAGAGAAAGCAGAGAAATGCATTTAAATGCTTCTGGGGTGGACCCCCACGGGATGCATAATCAGCTCTGCAGGTCTGTGGATTCCTGGCCCTCCGCCCCTCTGGTGAGGTCTCACCAAGAGCTGCCTAGTTCCCTGCATGTCACCCCTTGCCCAGCTTGCCCTGCGCCCTAGCCAGGTGGGAGGCCAAGGACAGCTCAAGGCTTCCAAGGAAAAAACAAAAATATATGAAGCCCCCAGTAAGGGCACTCAGAAACACGCAGCGTCCTGATTAAATGTGCCTGGGGCTGAGCCCTGGAATGTTGATGCCCCTTTTACCCTGTCTCGCTCCCACCCATGTCTCGCCCCATCCTCCCCTCCCCCCCATCGAAGCTGGAGGAGGGCAGCCCCAGTGCCAGGAAGCTCAGAAAAGGCCGTGAGAGACTCAGGCACTCAGAGCAGAGTAAAGGTGTTACAGGGCAGGGAGAGGGGCACCCCCAGAACCCCAAAACCTGCCCATTCTAAATAGGTTCTGCCATCCGCCGCATCAGTACAAAACATGCAAGACCTTAAGTGGAAAAAAACTTTAATACAATTAGTATGATAATACAGAAAAGACAAAGAATATAGTTTCTAAACTAAGCACCCAAAGTCACCCATCACCTCGTGGGCAAAAGTCCACCCAAATGGGATTGGCCCAAGGCAAGGCCCAAAAGCCTGCCACGAGTCTAAAACACCTTTTGGCAGGGACCCATAGAAAAGGGTCAGAAACAGTCAGACAATTCTGGGAGTTAAAGAGCAAAATCAAAACCAAGATCGACGTTGCCACTGTCACCTCCCCACGGGTCTCTCGCCCACATCTGTCTCAGCCAGCCCAGGCCAGTGCAGCTTCCTCACATGTCTCTCTGCTCCTTGTGCTTCTGGCCTCCATCCCGCTCCCTTTCTTCCTTTCTCTCCTCTGTCTTCTTATCTCTCCTGCTCAGCTCCACCCTCCCTGGGGTGGGGCAGGGAACCTGGAACACTCCCCTTTCCTGAGGACCACCCTCTTACAAACTAGTCTGCCTGGGAGTCACACCTGCTTTGTCTCAAGGGAGGCCAGACTGCTAATGGAAGGGAGAGCGCAGGAATCCAACAGACACTCCTGGGCCCTCCCCGCCACCTGTCCACCTGAGCGTCTCCTCCTCCTGACCTCTCTGCATGTCTGAGTTCAGAACAGGACGCTGATGAGGTCACTCCCCACACTGACCACAGTCGAGTCCAAGGGGGCTTCCCAGAGTGGCCCCCGACCCCTCCAAAGGCTCTGTCCTCCCCAAGACAAAGGCTGCAGCCCCCTCCCCCGGGATGCTGTGCAGACCCCCACGTGCTGCGAGGAAACCACCCATCACCCCCTGGGGAAACCCCTACGAGGTTGACAGACTTAGCGAATCAGAATGGAGACTGTCCAGTTCAGTGTGACTTTCAGACAGACCGTGAGCAGTGTGCTGTGAGTCTGTCTGAACACGACTGGGATAAGCTTATACTGAGCAATTATTTATTCGCTGCTTATCTGAAATTCAGGCTTAACCGGGCGGCCTACATTTTGTCGGGCAGCCCTCTCCCTTGCACCTTCGGTGAGGGGTAGACATCCTGAAAGGGCGGTTGGCTGATCAAAGGGAAAACGATTCCCAGCAGGCAGGGCCCAGCCGTGGCCCCCAACAGCTCCCTGGGGAGGCCCCGGGCACCAGGAAGCCCTGGCCTATGGCCCCGGCTCCCGCACACGCTCCGTGAAGGCTCCACATGGGGGCTGCCCCCAGGGCCCCTCTTGCCCACTTTCCCCAGCCAATCCCTCAGTGGGGTGGAGGCCACTCCAGGGCTCAGCCACCTCCCCACCACCCCTCCCCTGCCAGCCCAAGAATCAACTTCCTGCCCTCTTTGATGAGAGTCCATTTGCTCTCGCTCAGCCTGAGCATAGACACTTTCAGTGAGAGAGAACTCCCTGTCCTGCGGTTTTGATTCCAATCTAGAACATTCCCCTTCAAAGCAGGAGCAAGGAGAAAGCTGAATACCTGCCTATCTCTTTGTCTCCCCTCAAATCGCTCTCTCCCCATCGGGGCCTCTGCTCCATTCTGCCTGGCTGCAGATTCTATTGCCCACTGCCCTTTGCTCCTGCTTAGGCTAATTGAGGCTGGCACACGAATAGGGGCCGCTAATGGCTTCCTCCTCACAGGCTCTCAGCTGGCAGATGGAGGTACGTGATTGCCTTCTTTCCCGACCATTAAGTAGAGCCGCCAACACCACACACCAGCTCCTGGCCCAACAGCGTGGCATATGGACTAGCAGGGGACGTGGGGCTGTGAGTTCCCTGCCCAAGCCTGCTCAGAGCACAAAGGCACCAGGAAGCCCACTCAACTCAATGGGCAAGACAAAGGAACTTTATTTCCTTTAACTGACTGCCTCTTGCTCCAAGAACTCCATTCTTGCTAATAAATGGGGGTAGGGGTGGCAAGGGAGAGGGTTAATAACAGGAGACCAACATGCCCTCAGTAACTCAGCTTAAAATATTCTCTTTTAGTCAATCAAGAACTAAAGTCCCTTTAGGTGCCATTTCATGTGCGTCAAGGAGCCTCCCCCTCAGTCCTTCCTTGGGTGGCATCTGGGAGAGGGGCCTTGAGCTCATGTACTGCCCTCTGGGCTATTATCCGTAGCCTGAGCTATCCCCCAGGCCACTGTCCCTGGTCCCACCAGGGGTCCTCTGGCCCCACCTGATCTTCCTGGCACCCCAATAGCATCCCTAGATGAGGGCCCCGGCCACTGTCACCACCTCCAGTCACGTGCCTGTGTCATCCTGACCTCAGGCTTCTGTTGCTGAGCCTTACAGCACTTCTGCAGTCTGCCCTCCGGGACACACGGGAACTTCCAGGCCCTCCACATGCGGGGTGCAGGGCACTGGCAGCCGGGGACACTAACTCAAACCCATGCTAGACACCTCCCTCCACCAAAGCTGGAGTTTGACCCTCCACCACCCCAAACCCAGAGCTCCCAGAGAGGTGTCCTCTCCCCAGGCTACCCTTAGAGAGCAGGGCATGGGTGCCAATATTCTTGGGCCCCCAACCTACCTGGGAACATCTCTCACCCACCCTGCTCTGAGTTTGACCCCAGGGTGAATGACATGGAGAAACAAGGAGGCTCACCCTCCATCCTCACCTGTTAGAGAGGGCAGAGGAGCGCCCCCCATTTTCTGTGGAATCAGAATCCCCTCTCCTTCCCGCCACACTGTGTTAGACTCAGTGTTCACCTCTGAGCTTTGCTCTGAGAACGCAGCGTTGATTTTACATGTAGAAAAGCATCTCATCTCCACAGAAGAGGCTGTCAAGACACAGTGTGGCTAAGGTCTTTGAAAAGCCAAGCAGTGGCCTCTTTGTTCCAAGCCATTCACTTTCTTCTGTGCTTTCTCGAGTATGAAAGAAAGACAGGGGTGACAACTTACAGATCCACCCATTTCACCAACCCAGGAGCACACGGCAAAAGTGGGCCGTCGCTCACCCGCACCTCCCCGGGGAACAGGCGGGAATGTGCAGCCAGTGGCGCCAGGGACTCCGCCCAAGCCCTGCACTCGGGACTCCGACTCTGACCCAGCGAGGCAACCAGATCAGGATACAAACAACCGCAGCCTGAGACAGGACCCAGAGAGTGCAGTGAGAAAGGACCAAGGGTCCTTCGAAGGTCAACCAAGGGGGAGGACTCATCAATTAGCGCGCTGGTTCACAGCATTTTTTTTAACCCATGACCCCATAATGATGCTTTCTTTGGCTGTCTGCTCAGGAATTCCACCAGCCAAGAGCACTGTGTTAACTTAACTCTTGGCAGTTGAATATGCAAAAACAACAGACATGTTGGTTATGATTTTTTCAAACTACACCTTCTCCCTGGCCACCTACCCCCTACCCCAGCTCCTACTTCATGCAGATTCTGATGAAGTCCCAGCAGGGGAAAAAGAAGAGGATGCTCAATGATTTATTCAAGTTGGGGGAGGCTTTATGGATGGCGTTGATGCAAGCATAGAAGATGGGTGAGATCCAAAAAGATAAAGTGAGAGGGAGTATTCCAGGCAAAGGAATCCCCTAAAGCAGGCAAGGAGAGGTGTGTGTGCTCAGGGACTGGCAGAGGACTGAGTGTGGCAGGCAGTGCGTATGCACGGGGAGAGCTGGGAGGTGAGCCTGGGGTGGCAGGTGAGGGAACTTGTGCCTGGAGCTGAAGCTGCCCTGAAGAACTGGTCAGAGGCGTGTGTGTTTGCACAGCTGCAGAGGAAGCCCCCTGACCAAGAAAGAAAAGACTAGAATTGAAAACTCCAAAATAATTTGAGGGTCATCCCTCAGCTTAACTCATCCCTATCTCCAAGGTCACGTAGAATTGTGAGCTGGCCATAGTAGAATTCATCTTTCCTTTTCCTTTGTCTCTTCTTCCCCTTCCACGTTTCTTTGTCCCCTCCCTCACCTAATTTCCTTTCTCCTCCATCTCTCTGTACTCCCAGTGCTCTGCTGCTTCTGAGTCCTGCTCCCCCATCTCCTGGGTCTTCTACCTCAAACCCATTCCTCCCGCCCAGCCCACATCTCCAGCCACCCTTTCCTGAGTCACTGAGTTCAATTTCATCTCATCCAAATTGCTTTATTGGTTCTGCAGTAAAACAAGCCTAGCTAGAGCCATTATAGACGTGTACGGTGTGCATTAGATTCAAAAAATATTTAAGGAAAATACTCTGGCAAATGGAATCAATGAACTCCAAATCAAACATTCCCCGGGAAGAGGAAGTCTACCTTCAGCTGGGAGTGCTGGGAAACTGCTCGCCGTTCAGAGCAAGAGCCTGAAGCTGGTTCACTGCCCCACACAGAGAACAGCGAACACCACTTACCCCGAACTGCCCCCCCCGCAGCTGCCCCAACTCTGACTGCACCTCCCCTCACTCCTCCAGGCCCCCACTTCTGCTCTCAGCTGCGGCAAACACCAGTGGCTTCCACACCTGCCCCCCATGCAATTTTCAGAGGTTCTGATTAAGAAAGGGAGAGATGATGGGGAGAGAGGGAAGAGGATTGGGGAACCGAGGCATTTACATTGTGGTATTTTTAGACTCAAAGATTAAATCTTTAATAATCATAAATTTTTCTTGAAAGAAAATGAGAGTTTGGTGTGCGGGGCTTGTAGCCTCCCTCCTCTTTGTCCCCATTGCAGAGGAGAGAGAAGCAAGAGGACGGAAAGCACAGAAGCGAGAAGAGAGAAAACCCAGAGGAAAATCAGACACACTGGCCTGGAGTTAGGGTCATAGCTTTGTTCTGGTGGATTCCAGGACGGAGGACCCGAGGCCTAGGTCACACTGGGGACTTAGGGCTGTCTCCGAGCCCTCCGTCACTCTAGAGACTGCGATACCAGAGAGGAGAATACAGGACGGCAGGAATCTGCTTTTATCACCAGCCTGTTCTAGTGCAGAGTTTCCAGTATCCTCAGGGCTTTGGGGGATAAAAAGCAGGGAGTATTCACCTACCAGACTCCCTAAAAGGGTCCCTTCCTCCAGAGGGCTTTCCTCTAGGGGGCCTCCATCCACAGACAGGCCCCCAAACACATCTCACGAACCTG
>PVIJ01005116.1:0-99442 GCA_004024925.1 Scalopus aquaticus
AGTTCGACGCCCAGCCGGGGAGAATCCCACATGGTGCGGCAGACCTCTCCTGCCTCGCCCGCTGCTCCCCTCAGCAGTGTATTTCTGATCTGCCTGTTCTGCTCCCCACTCTGTCTCTGGTGAAGCCTCTCACCACTCCACACCTCTGGCCTGTACCCCAGCTGTATGTATAAATAAATAAATCTTAAAAAAAAAAAAAAAAAAAGTCACCAAAGCTAAGGACTGGAGACTTTCCACGACATGATTTTATCTATAAAATAACAATGTTCTCTTAAAGAAAATTACTTCAATTAAATTGCTTTATTTACAACTGACTATACAATAGATCCCATATATTTTGAAATGGAGGCACTGGCTTAACAATATAGATTTCTGAACTAGTGAAATGATTTATATTTCTTTGAACTTTAGCACATCAAAAGTTTAGACAGGGCCTCACTGGTGGTGCAGCGGTTGAGCGCTGCGCTGTGGAGCTGTCGGCAGCAGCAATGTGGGTTTGACTCCCAGCCAGGGAGAATCCCACATGGTGCAGCAGACCTCTCCTGCCTCGCCTGCTGCTCCCCTCAGCAGTGTATTTCTGATCTGCCTGTTCTGCTCCCCACTCTGTCTCTGGTGAACCTTCACCCTCCCCCCGCCTCTGGCCTGTACCCCAGCTTGTAAGTATAAATAAATAAATCTTTAAAAAAAAATAAAAAAATAGGTAAAAATCTGCACATGAAAATAATGTACACAACATACAAACTATTACATTTAAAAGTGCTTAGGGGAAAGATGAGGAATCCCCTTATCTAAGATTTTTTGCCTTAAGATGTAAAGAAGTTAGAACTTCCAGGCCCACTTAGAATAATTACATAAATAATGTAGCATAATATCTACTTCTCAAGTAGAATCTATCAAACACAATAAAACACATGCAAGATTGTAAAATCATCATTAAATTTCACATAAGAATGGAGAAGCCAGTCTGAACCAGACAGCTTAACAGCATTCTCCTCCTTCAACAAAGCCACTTTTGACAAAGTCTTAAAAATAGTCATATTTGTTTAACTTTCATAAAATAAAAAATGAGTTTTTTTATTTATCAGATTAAAAACAACTTATTAACATAATAATGGTCGTTTCAGAAGAATTGTATATGACTAATTATTAGTTACCTTAAACGTATTAAAATAAAAGGTCTTTGAGAGTTATTTCAATAAGGTGACTTTCCTTGTTAAAAAAAAATACCCTCAAAAGTGTGATTGTTTACTTGATAAGAATGAACCCATGAACTCTTAGAAATGAGTGGAAGAATACAGATAATTGTGTTTTACACTCACAGCTATAACCTACACTGTGTACAATCTATTTAGAGTTGTCATAATGTTATATTATAGTCTATTTTATGCCTAATGTTTTCATCCTAGCATTTCTAAATTTCTCTGCTTAACAATTTTAAATTGAACTGTAAGGTAACAACATAATTTAGGTTACTGGAAGTCAATTAACTCTGCATGATACTTGAGGAAAAACTGGTTTATACTATTGTAATTTCAGAAAATAAAAAGCTTCATTTTGGTTTATAAGGAACAGCTTACATCAAGGACTATTATTCTACTGGAATATAATTTTGGCTGCAACCTACAAAAAATAAAGACACATTTTTTTCTGTTTTACATTGTTGACTCAACAGTTCCCCTAGCTGAGGAAATTCCCACTAAATATTGTAGAATGTTAGATGCTTTTACTTGCTTTGGGGAATATTGCTTTTAAAAAGATCAAATCACTGATGACTTTAGCTTTTAACCCCAGTCATAAATACAAGCACTCTACTATATCCTCACAATTTAAATGCAAATAATCTTTAAACAAAACTAATCTTGAGGGCTTTTGGATAGTGAATGATAAGTGGAAGGGAATTTTATAAAGTGTGATAGTAACTCTGATTTCTTTTTTACATCAATCATCTCTCCACATGGATCAACAATTAAAATAGTTCATTGCTTTTGAGGGAGTCTGGGAAAGCAAGTTCATCATTTAGCTGCCTGTGGCATTACCTTGGGGAGAAGCAGGCTGATCCAAAGGGTAAGTGTTAATTGAAAAACGTGTAAAGGAAACTGAAGATCCTTCCTCCAGGTTTGCTTACCTGCAGACCCCAATCTGTGTTGTGCTTAGAAAGCCTAATAGTCTTGTCTGAAATAGGGCATACTTAATATTATTACAAAGAAAGCAGAACATTATTATAGCTGAGTTCTTTTATAATGAAGCCATTAACTTCCTTTTATAAACCTTACATCAAATTTTATAATTAAAATATTTTACATAAGCCATACAAAAATCTGACTTTTGCTATTTTAATTATCCATGATCTTACTGTTCATAAAATTATAATTTTTAAAATATGGAATATTTAATGCATTTATATACATACATACACACACTGGTAACTTTTGTATTAGTTTGAGATTATATTAAAATAATGTTATGATGGTAAAAATGAACTGAAGGACTCAACTGAATTGAGAGAGAAGCTGCTTTTAGCACAGAATCACAAGTATTTTATCACAAGAAAGTGGAAAAGAATATAATGATTCTATGAAATGGATTGAATCTAAAATGGATGCATGAATTTAGAAATACTTTGATGAAATAATTGAAATATTCTTGGATTAAATCCACAAATTTAACAATTTAAGACCTTCATTTATTTAAACTTTTTAAATTTTTATTTTCTAATTTTTATTATTTTCTAAATATGTGTTTTGCACCATAACTTGTATCACATGCAAAAATAAAAATTAGACCAAACTCAGAAGGTTGTTTCTCTTGTTATTTAATGTATTATCTGGCATAAGTATCTGATTATAACAGTGACATATTATACACAGCTTAGAGAGCAGCCCAGAAATATTGCTGTGACTTCTTTATCTCAGGACTTAGCAATAAAGAAAGAAAGTAATGAGCATTACAGAATGAATAAACTGTGGAAATAAAACCAGTTACATCTTATTACTTATTTAACTATATATATATATATATATATATATATATATATATATGTCTGCATGTGTGTGTATGTATGTATCTATGCATATGTGTGTATATATTGTTGAAGGTTTTATAATTGGGTTCAAATATAAATATCTAGTTCCTGTTTATAAAGAACTTAAAGTAACTCCTTAGCCAGTTATAACTGGGAGAATAATTTCTTTTTGAGTATAATCTGAACCCCTCACTTCTTGTATTTAATAGAATGTTCTGTATCGTTTTCCCACCATTTTCTATCTTTCCAATCACTAAGTTATTCAACATATAATCACTAGAGCCATGGGAAAAATTAAATAAAAAATAATACAATTTGCATTCCTGGAGTTACAATCTAGTAGGAGAGAGAGATACGTGGGTAATTTGAGGTACGTGTAATTGTGAGTTTTGTCTGGGTTTTGGGAGCTATTTGCAAGATATTCATAATCTGTGTGCAATTGTTTCAAGTTAACTTTAAATGTAGTGTCACCCCTTAGTTAATGAGAGCTGTCTCTTCCAATAAGCAATTTGATTATTGCTTTTGCTTTTTCATATGTGGGAATGATTGACCCAGGCTTATAATTTTGTTCTTTCTTTAATTTGAAAATTCTCCATATTTTGCCTGTAATGGTGTCAATTTGTGGTAATAGGGAGAGTTTTATTCTGCCTAGGACTTTTGGGGGAAAATATCCCTCATTAGCCAGGAAAAGATATACAAAGGGTGAAACTATTAAAAATCTCTGTGTCACCTCCCCTGCCAGAGCATTTCAGGTTTTCTCTTTTAACCATTTCTTTTCTAACATTATGTAAGCCCTGTTACATCACTTTTTATGTCCCAAATCAGCAGCAGCTCCCCAGAAACTGCAGGAAAAAGTCAGTATTTCTACGGTCTGCTCTCCATTCCCTACCTTGGTGACCCCTTGTCATCTGTTAAGAAGTAGCTCACAATTAATGTCCTCTGTGTTGGCCACCACTGTGTCTCCAGTGTCCAGCTTATGCTTTGCCCACAATAGGAAGTTAGTATTTATTCATATTAACAATATTGGAAAAAATTTTTGAGGTTTGGAAAGGGATGGAGAGAACACTGCCTTCAAGTTTAGACAAGTTGAGTTTGAAATACTAAAGAGAAAAATTCAGATAATATCTGATTTGGAGGATTCAGATAATTATCCAACTGGTCAAACATTTTTTTAAATAAAGGATAGCTACAATAATTTCACTTATAAGCCAACCAGATTTCAATTTGGAATTGAAATATCATATCACATTTTCAACAAAGTAAAGCCTAATTGAGCAGAGGAATAACAACACTGAACACTGAAATCAGAATTTCTCTGAATGTTAGAGGATGTAGGGGAACCATACCCAGTCATTAATTTGCACTATGATTAAAATATTACATAGTATTAGTATAATAGAGACATCTCCATAAAAGAGGGGGGTGCCATGTTCCCCAACCCACTTACTAGGGATGCAGCTGACCTGCCTGGTGAAGCTATAAACACAGAAGACAAGTGGCTCCCGGAGCCACGGGTACATGCAGACAGACACTGCAGAAGAGGGAGGGGCCTGCTAGCCTCTCTGCTTTGGACTTTCACAGGGACCCATAGATACACTGCGAAGAGACACATGAGTGAGAGATCATGGGGAGGCAGCTGTTACCTTGATTTTATTCCTTTTATCCCAGACTTGTCTGGCCCCTTTCTACCCTTTCCTATGGCTCCCTGCCAGAAGGTGCCTCCGGCTTGTGGCATGCTTTGGACCAAGGTTGCTTGGCCAGGAATTTACCCACATGGGTAAACTTTGGGCATTTTCTTGGAAAGCTATTATACTTTCTTCTCTCCCTATGCACAGGAATCTTATTTAAATTTATTTTACACTGAATAAGATTTGTTTTTGTGCTCACAGATAGCCAGACCCCTTTAGAGCGTGCAAGCTTGGAGGTCTCGGGATATCCCTCTGTCTAGCTGCCAACCTTAGTTAATACTAATATACACTCTTTGATACATATTTGTAAATGTATTTGTGGGAAATCTTGTGCATTCAGCAACTTCTTTTGAATATAATTATATATAACATATAAAAAGTACATGAAAAAAGAGAATGGGCTAAGCTAGTGGGAAAAAGTGAGCACTTCTATAGTAAACTTAAAGTGAAATTTTTATTATAAAATTGGGTGCAATTAAGTAGAAAATTCTATCATTTATTAAACCCTCTTAAATTATGTAGGTTCAGAACATGACAAGACCTGGACAGTCCTTCCACCCTGATTGTACACCCAAATGTAAAAGATGTTTTTTTAATTTGATAAAAAGAAGTTATAATATAATAGCTGCTATTATTTGGTAATAAAATGGAAGACTGCTAATCTGAAAGAAGCATTGTTGGATAGTTTTTACTAATACTCAATTTAGACATATCTGTGTATGGTTCTCTAAATGTATGAATGTCAATTTTATTAGTTAACACAGAAGACAAAATTGCATTTACAATCTTATAAACAAAGTATTGTATTTATTTTTAACATAAAGTTTAGTGTTTGTTTTTCAATGATACTTTATGATGCAATTATTAAAATGATATAAAGAAATTTTAATTGCTTCATTTAGTTGATTTGTAGTTTATTCAACTGTAAACTACTTACACTGGTCAACAAATTTTTACAAAAGTCATGTTACTGAAATAAAATTAGACATTTCCTATCAATCTGCATGTGCTCAACATGAATATGACAGTTAAATTCTAATTTTGGCTCTAGTTTTTTTTTTTTTGTAATCTGCAATAAACGGATGTTTACATCACGAAATGCATGCCAATAGTAATAGGCCTACAGTTAATACCTGTAAAAAATCAATTCATAAAATACTTCTTAGATTTCTTCGCTTGTCTCTCATACAGCTATTCAGGAATAGAATAGCTGGAAGACGGTTTCCATTGTGCAAAAGCAAAGCCTTAAGACTCAGTTTCAAAGAGTCTGGAAATAGTCTCCATTCTTGTGGGTAATGAGTGATTTCTAAGACATTCATGAGGCCCTCAATATCAGAACAGAATACCAGAGTACTTTCCTTTCTGAAGAAAGGTTCCAATTGCTGGTGGTGCTTTCGATAAAAGGTCATTGTGGGCCTCCCAGGTGGTGCAGCGGTTAAGCGCTGTGCTGTGGAGCTGTCAGCAGCGGCCACGTGAGTTCGACACCCAAAGTCATTGTGACATCTTCTTCTAGAAGATTCCATTGTTGGAGTCTTGATGCTAGCAATTCTGCCTTGTTCTTGAATAAGTCCAAATCACGAACCAGGTCACTGAGTTCTTCTTGTGTTAGTCTGTATGGGGTTGATGATGCACCACAGTGAAAATCTGGATCACTGCATGCTGATACAACAGGAGAAGAACAGGCGGGCTCACCCTTGTCCTCATCAGATGAATCAAGAGAATATTCTGCTGGAGATTCTGGAATAGGAAGTCCCTCACCATGTGGAACTGGTTTCAATGCAGACGGAATGTTAGGGTAGACTATTCTCGACTTCTTTTGCTTCATTATTCTGCTGGAAAGAGGCAGAACCAAGCAGAAGTAAATGTCTTTTATGTAGTTGCTTGGCTCTCTCCACACCATGGGGACTGCAAATGGCATTGATGGTCTTTTGCCATTTAACCACTGTGAAAGCTGTGTTTGACATGGAACACAGCATAGATGCGGGGCCCAAGGCTTGTCTTGGTCACCAACCTTGCATCTGAAGTAAAGATGATAAGCTTTCTTCACTTGAGAAGTGACACTTTTCTTCTGGTTGGCAAATATCACTTCCCCACAAATAGAGCAGAAATTGTACATGCTATTAACACACTTTTGAGGCATTACTGTTCTGTATTGTGCATAAATGGATAAAATAACTACAGTTATACGGAACAGTAGCTTAAACTGTCTTGCACAAAGTCTGAAATATTTTCAGTGCTCAACCTTTCTGACAGGGCTTTCTATAGTGCAATGCTGACGTCAGCTTACTTCAGCAGCCGTCTGGCAGTAGTATTGCATTGCATCAGAAAATGATGCAAAAAACTCTGGATGATATGTGCATGATGGTATTATGCAATGTGGTGCAATAATACATCAATCTAGGCTGATATAGGATGTTGTTGCAGTCCTGCTGGATAAATTTACATGGTGAAACATATAAAATGAACTCTATGAAATATCTTCAAAACGAGAGCTAATGAAAAATTTTCAGGGTTATAGTCATGTTCAGCACACCAAGATACTACAAATTAGGGCCTTTTTATGTCAGTAACAATCTCACTGTTTACCAGTGTTATCCATAGTTCTATTGTACTGTCTAAATTATGAAACCTGAAATTTTTTCTCACTTATCAAATATTTCCTGAACATTTTTTATATACCAATGAGTTTTTGGCATACTAAGGATATGATGGAGAATAAAGGAGACACAGATCCTTAAATACACTAATGGAAAATATAACTAGGGAGATATATAAATAGTTTAAGAATATTAAAAAGACAGTAAGTGCTATAGGGAAAAAAAGGAACCAATAAGGGTTATAAGTAAGGGAATGGGTCAAAATTTTAAATAAAGTTGCCAAGTGTGACTCAATGAGATGGTGACATTTGAGCAAAATTTTCAAGGTCTGAGCAAGAATTGAGCCTCACAAATATTTTGCGATGAGCAATTCTAGAAACCCTTGAATGAAATGAAACCCTTAAAATGTTCCAATACTCCTCAGCATAGACATTCATGAAATAATAAAGGTTATATAAGGACATGAAAGAATTCTAGAAAGAATAAATATTAGTTATTATCCTTTTGGAAGTAAGAGGAATTTTTTAACAAGAATCACATCACAAAAGCAAAATGATGCTGGATGAAAAACATCATAAATAGAATATTGGAACGTATAAAAAAATAACTAAGAGTTGAATTAGAAATCCAGTAACATTTTGCTGACACAAAGTTATCCAGTATAAAGACTTTACTACTTCTGAAGGAACTTTGTAAGAATATTTTCTACAGAAAGTTATGCTCCATGGTCTAAATTTTGAGTAAATTGTCCAGCAAGTAAACAGTGGATCTAGAATTCAAAGCCAGACAGTGCTCGTTCGCACACTTATTCACTCTTCTATTAAAGACTTAGACTACATGGGGTAGCAAGACATTTTTTTTTAAGATATTATTTATTTATGCATATAAGAACTGGGGTGTAGGCCAGAGGTGTAGGGGGTGAGAGGATTTCCCAGAGACAGAGTAGGGAGCAGAACAGGCAGAGTGACTGAAATACACTGCTGAGGAGAGCAGCAGGCGAGACAGGAGATGTGAGAATCTCCCTGGCCGGGGATCAAACTCGTGTTGCACTGGCTGTGGACAGCTTCACAGGCTGAGACTTAACCCGTTGCGCCACCAGAGGGGCCCAAGATAGTTTTATTGGGATGCCAGAGAATGACTTTATCAGTTTTCAGTGAAATATATACAATACATTCAATCAATACACACACACACACACACACACACACACACACACATTGTAATAGAATGACTTTGTTCTTATAAGCAGAGATGGACTGATACTTCAGGTACGTTCTAGTTACTGGTGTGAAGGATTGATGATGATGTCAGTTAGTAAAGAACAAGTCACCAGCAAAACATTTAATAAAGTGCTTTTCCTTGAATGTTATGATGCTATCACCCGTTTAGGAAAAGAAGATTGATGTGAAAACAGTATCACGCTTTACACTTCCTAAACAAGAACTTTCTATGATAAACACAGTTCTATCTAAAAAAAAAAAAAAAAACCTTTATTATGTATAAAGACCTTAGAGAATGTTTAATATTAGGATTAAAGTCTAGTAGTAAACATTAAGTGCACTTTGACTCTGCACTTTTATAAACCATTTTTCATTCATAACGTTACATATTATGAAATACTATTTTAATTATTTCAGTTGACAGAAAGGAAACTAAGACACAGAAATGTAAGGTAATCAGTATAAACTTACTCAGATATGATATGGCTGCCCTGGGATAAAAGCCATTTATCCACAATGTTTATCTTTCTATGTAAAGCACTATTAAAAAGAGCTTTCAGAAATAATAGTAAATTATTTTACTATACTATATACTATACTATATATACTATACTAAATATAGTATATATAGTATATAGTAAATATACTATATATATACTATATAAATATAGTATATATAGTATATAGTATATACTATATACTATATATACTATACTAAATATTATACTATAAATAGTATATTGCACAAGTCTGAATCAGCAAAATGTTATTGACTTTACTTTCAACTCTTAGGACTTGATACTTTCCAATATTCTAGTTGTATGTTCTTTTCCTGCATCTTCATTCTGCTTTAGTGGTGTTTCTTGTTAAAAAGAAGTCCCTTCGCTTCCAAGAGGATAATCACTAAAGGTATTATAAGGCATTCTCATTAAAATGTGTGACAATGTTCCATTAATTTTATACCCTTAGATTACATCTTTTTGTTAATTCCATTATTGAAAATATTATTGCTGTTATATAATATTCAGGCAGTATCAATTATACAATAAGTTAAATCGTACAGATTATCAGCAAGTATAAGTAACAGAAGGCACATTGCTTTACAATTGTAAAGTCAGGTTAATAACAGAATATACCATACTTTGTAAATTCCCATTGCATTTCTATTCCTGTCCTTTTATTCATGTGCTTAGACAGTATGCTAAAATGTGCTCAATCCACTCAACCATGGAGCGAAACTACATTTCCAGCCTTGAATTATTGTATTCTCACAGAACACAGGACACTTTTACTTTGCAAGGTAATAATTTTTTTGTTTTTAAACTATCATTCTACAATAATGAATCATTTCATATTGAGGAACTGATGGACTATTTTTAGTGATTCATTTGGGGACTGCCTAGAAATGACTAATAAAACCAATCAAACATAATTGCAGATGGAATACTACATCTACATTTTAGATATATGCATGACGTTGGCATGAGCATTTGGAACAGTCTGGGCTTTTTATGTTCAGGTAGCTATAATTGCCTCAATAACTATCTGCTTTATGACAAACAAAGACATGAAATGAGAAGCTTCATAATTAAAATGCCTAACTATCCAAATGCTTTCAGCATGTTACTCAATGCACTGCATTTCCCCTGTAAATTTACTGAAAGAATAGAGTAATGGAATTACATATGAAAAACTGAGAAAAGAACCAAAGTTAAATTTAAGAAATCCATGAAACCACATTAAATCAACTAGTAATCTGTTTAAAAAAACAAGGTTTTCATAAATTAGGTTAGAAAGGCCTGGCAGTCATACACAACTTAAAAAAAAAAAAAACAACTGCGAAAATTGGATGTAAAACATATATATATATATATATATATATATATATATATATATATATATATATATATACTGACTTAAGTCAATCCACCTGTTCTGCTCCCCACTCTGCTCTGGTGAATCCTCTCACCCCCCATACCTCTGGCCTCTGGCCTACAGGGCAGCTCTTGTATGCATAAATAAATAAATCTTTAAAAAAATGAATTGGAAAATCATTCCTATATCTCATATATTATATATATGAGAGATTTTGAATATCTATGTATTAAATACATAGAAATTAAAAAGTATTAGAATCACATTATCAATTATCCTGTGACTCATTCATAATCTTTATGTTTAAATATGAACTTTCATAACATTATTTAATCTTAAAAACCCAACTGTATAAATTATACCTCTGGTCATTCATTATTGAGAAAAAGCTAAATATCTGAGTGAGCGCCTTGATTGAGCTCCGGGGGTACGTGTTTCAGATGACTGATGACAGGAGCACAGAGTCTGCGTCGGGACCCCTCCCAGTGTTTCTGAAGCACCCAGTAACCCTGCACTGGACACCCTAAACTCTCAAAATTCAAACAGGATTTTAGAAGGGCAAAGTGAAAAAAATATATAGCTGTAAATTATGAGAAAAACATTTTCACAAAGGTGAGACATTGAACATTACTTGAAACTTACATTATTCAGTTAAGTATTTTAGCCAGTGAATAAAACCCCAAATTTGTTATTTAGGCACTCATGGTTGAAGTTATAAATCGATTTAACTACGGAAGGACTATGTAAAATGAACGGGGAGAGGATTTCCTTACAGTAGTTTATATAAACAATTTAGCTCCAAATACATTTGAAAGTAATAACAATCAATTACAAATGATTGTACTTTTATTTATAAAAACAATAAATTAAAATAGTGAATATACTTTCTTATGAGTGAGTGAAAAGAAACTATTTTAGAGATTTATAAATACAAGAAATTTATGAGGATTGTAAAGTTTATAAATGTGATGATGCCAGTGTTTACAATTCTAAATTGAGAAATCTATGACTTAACTTTTTTTCATGCAGTTGTGTCCCTGGATAAGGGGGTAGGGCTCAGACCCCAGCCCCATCCAAACCTCCCCCATAAACAGGCAGAAGAGCTTGCTACCACTGTTACTTACTGCCCCACCGCCAGCAGTCAGAGCGATGGACCCAGGGGTTCGCTCCCAAGCCCAGGAAGGGGTTCGTGAACTCCTTTGCTGAAAACTGAGGGCAGGCAAGGAGTCAGTGTTTACTGCTAACAAACAGCAAGACAAGAGCGCTCTGGGCATCGGAGCGAGAGTCTAGCAGATGCGCGATAGGGATCCATACAGGTTTTAGGAATAGGGCTTAAGAACAAAGGAATTAAACCTATTTGCTAGGAAAGCACAGAGAGGGGACCTGGCTGGGGCGCTACTCAGCTGCAGCTCAGGGCTCCAGAAAGAATCCATCTCGGTTGCTGTGTGCTCGCACCTCCAGGTTGAACTCGTCTGGCCTGAAGGTCTGTGACTACATTTTTCTTCTGGGTCTTTTAATTCACCTTTTCCCCATAGCGGTGAACTTGATAAATTGTGGAAAGATAACTCGGGAATGCCCAGGCTGGGGAAATTAGTAAAAAAACCAAAATGTGCCAAGGAAATTTATAGCAGCGGGTGTCTGGGGCTAAAGTCATCAGGTATTTTAACCTCCTGTGGGAACAGTAAAATTGAATGGAAAAGTTGTTGCAATGTTGTTCCCTGAGTTTTGTCCTGTCCTGTGGGACCCTTCCTACCTCAGTTCCTCCTGTTTATATATAATTTTATTATTTTCTATAGTGACACATATGCACATATAATCAAATTCATATCCATATTCTGTTTGTTTTCTCTGAATTATACAAAATAAACGGCATATTCTATGTCATCTTCTCAGCTAAGTTCTTTAACTTATAAAAGTTAAAGTTCTATAACTTTAAGTTGTATATTTGTTTGCCCTATTCAGCCGTGTAATTGTATTGTAATATTCACTCCACCTGTAAAATAATATGTCATAGTGTGAAAGTGCCCTTATTTTATTTATCTATTTTTCTGTCCTCGAACATTGACTTTATTTCTAGATTCTGTGGTTGTAAACAATGCCACTATATACATAGTTATATATCTTCTAGTCCATTGTGGCAAATCTGAGTCATGCTCGCAGAACAAGAGCATAATAATTGGATTACAGGGCGTGGAGATGCTCAACTTGAAAAATGTTTTGCTCACTGGTTTACCAAAAAATTATATTAATTAACAACACGATCACCACTGAATAAGAGATCCCAGTAATACTAAAACTCTCGAATATTTGGTAATGTCAGATTTTATTTTTTGCTAATGTGAGAAGTGGAATCTTACTGTGGTCTTATTCTGTGCTGATTAATCATGAATCTGATGAGATTGAACACCCCTTTTCTGGTTGTTTGTTCTGCTAGGGAATACCTACTATGGCACTTGCTCATTTTTTCTTAGGTTTACATGGTAGATTGTTTGAAATCTGACTCGAGAAGTTTCTCCATCCCAAAGATTCTTTACCAGTTCTCCCAAGAATTTAATGCCTGCTTTTCTTCCCCTTGAATCTGTGACTTGCTTTGACAAATAGAAAAAAAAACAAAACAGAAGTTGATACTATGTTATTTCTGTGCTAGGTTATGAAGCCTTTAGTATTTCTGTTAGTTCCTTAGAATCCTGAGACATCATATAAGGAATTCTGACACTCAAGTTGGATGGAGAAGCCACATGCATCAAGGTTCTGGAAGGTGTAAGATGAAAACAAGGTATCTTACACAATCACTCAATCTCCCCATGGCAGGGGACAGAAATACGGTCATATTTGGAACTGTTCTGTCTTTGTGTTTCTTCTCAAGACAATGCAGCCCTGAGATTAGATATCCCAGTGGAACATTAAATTATAGAACTATGAAAAAAATGTGGTTCCTGTTTTGAACCACTAAGTTTCAGAGTAGTTTATTATGTAGCAAGAGGTTGTTTTCTTATTATGTTTTCATTATAATGTTTCATAAGTTATATGCATTCTAAACATTTTTCCAACTACTTTTCAATTCTTAAGATATTTGGTTGAAAAGAAATGTTTGAAGAGTTTCATTTAAAATTTTTTAAAAATAATGAACCATTTGCATCCTCTTTAAGAAACCAATCACCTTGTAATATTAAAAAATATATTCATTGACAGTTTCTTCTGAATGCTGTAAAGCTTTGCATATATATTTTTTTAATTTGAAGCCATTTGAGTTTGAATTATGGATATGTTGTGATAGAGGAATTCAATTTCATTTTTCTTTCTGTATGGATAACAATTTTTTACTGCTCATTTTGCTACCTCAGCTCTAAATCAAAATGTCATGTTTATATAGATATATTTCTGGGTTCACTATTTTGTTCTATATGTCAATTTGCCTATAATTTTACACATTTTACAGCATCTGAATTACTGTGACTTAAAATAAGTCTCAGGATTTATTTAGTAAAGCCTTTTTCTACTTCCTCATTTTCTTCTTCAGAAAGATTTAAACTATTTATAGTTCTTTGCTAATCTATCTACATTTTAGAGTCATTGAATCTATAGATTAGTTTGAATCTGTAGAGAGAAAATGCCATCTTTGGGATCTTCATTCCTGTCCATTAATATGGGTTCTCTCTTGTTATTTTAGAGTTAAATGAGTTTTCAGTAGTTTTATAATTTTACCCCTTGGGTTTTGCAAATTTTTGTTACAGTAATTTTTAGGTACTTTAATTCTTCTTGCTATTTAAAATTTTAATTGTTCATGGTAAATATTATTATTATTTTTTTGCTTTTTGATCTTATTTCCAGTCACCTTGCTTTTGTATCTAATTGTCTTTAAAACATCTTGTATGTAGGTCCTTCCCCTACCTATGTAAACAGTCACAACATTTGGCCTCTTCCTAATCCTCATGCTTTTATGTTTCTCTGCCTGTGCTCTCTGACCTCCTACAATGTTGAATATAGGTAGTTACAGTGAGCTTGTCTGATTTGAAAGGGAAAGCTGCTTACAATACTCATGTTATTGAAAACATTTATCACAAGTTTGTCAAGTTAAATGTTTTCTGTGTTCCTGAAACATCATAAGTATGTCCAGTCACTTGTTTTATTCAAAAGACATCAGGTGTCAAATTTTAAATTTTTGTAACATAGCAAAAAGATCCTACAATTTAGTAATTTTCCCAAAATCAATTATCTATTGACTTTTTATTGTAACATTTTTATTTCCATTTCTGCAAGGTAGAGGTGGCTGACAAGTTGGTTATGGGTGATGACTGCACACTTGGTGGTGAGCGTGGGGTGATATATATAGTTGCTTTTAAGAGGAAAAACTACAATATATACATTGTAATAAACTGATGCTGCCGGAATTAAATATATATATAGCTATCCACTTTCTCCAGAAATAAAGATCAAAGCAATTAAAATACATTCTATTTTCTTAACTGTTTTTAACAGTGCTGAAAACCGTATCCTTGATATGTTAGATGTTCAATATATGTTTATTGATGTGAATAGTAAGATACAACAATTTATGCAAGTAAAAAGCTAAAATTTTCTTAAATTTTAAATTAGAAATATTAAGTTAATATTATATTCCAAGTTTAACACATTGCTAACAAAGAGCTGGGAATTACAGAGACCGCCATTTCTGATTGCAGCTGTTTTCCATATAATTTCTCTATCCATGAAAAGCAAGACACTTGAGGGGTTTGGGGGATGCTCCAATTAACATTAACTTATATAATATTTAAAAGGACCTCTCTGAATTCAGTAAATTATTATTATCTTTTTGATTATACTCAATCATATTTCATTTCAGGAGGTCAACGATAACAACCCATCAACTGAATTGAACTACTCTTAATTAACAATAATCATAGCTTAAATTTCCTCTCCCTAAGAAAATTTCTCCATGATTAAAAGGGATATTTACTCATCTACCGAAAAGACTCACATAGATTTTGTATTTGAAAAAAAAGTAACTGCATATTTATCCAAATATAATTTCTCATCTATGTAATCAATTAATTTGTGTATTTGATTTTTTCTGATATATGTTCTAAGTTATATGTTTAGCAATGTGTTTGTCACTATGAATATTAAATTAGTTCACATAAGGCTATTGAGGATTTAGATAAAAAGTATATTATGTGCCACATTCAAATGAGATATAGCCATCGAAATAGCAAATAAATTGAAAAAAGATATAAAGATGTAGGCAAGAAAGGTTAGGCCTCTTCAGTCAACCCACTCAGGCATCAAACTGGCCTGGGACTCACATTTAATAGGACTTTCTCTACCTCACTAAGTCTGGTTTGCACAGGGGATGACCTTGTGACATCTGACAGAGGGTCTGGCAATCCATTTCCACAGCACTAAAAGAGGGAGATCCCTGAGCTCAGCCCTCCCGCTGACACCTACCTCCCTGAGCCTCAAAAGCTGGCAAATGCTTTGGAGAGAAAGCCGCAGAGGGCCTGGGGCAGAGATTTCGTTCTCTCTTTCTTTTTTTATATCCAAAAGAGCAGGTTTATTGTAAAAAGGAAGAGACAAGTAAAGGACACTTGCACAGACACAAACGGGCAGAAAGAGCTGCCCCCACCAAAAGGGACACGTTTGTTAGTTTGTTAAAAGAGAGGCCTGCACAGGAAGGCAACTCTGGGGGAGAGGAGCCTCAGCTGCTTTGTGAAGGGAAGTTGGTGAAGAGAAGCACCAGCATCATCCCAGGTCATAGGCAGCAGGGGCGCTGCTGAGTTGCAGGATTACTTTCCTCAGCACTATGAGAGGGAATTTTCATTTTGAGTTTTAGAAGTGATAGTCTTAGTTTAACAATTTCTTGAGGTTCCCCAAACTCAATAAATATGTTTGAGATCTCTCAAGTTTTCAATTTTGTTTTCTATATCCACACATCTCTCAAAATATTCACTGTTACATCTTTTCCGAGAAGTATTAAAACATTGGAAAATTAGCTATATCAGAATCACCGAAAAGGCCTGTTAAAAGAGCCAGATCCCAATACCTGAGTTTCTGATTCAATTAGTTTGGTGTGTGCCCTGGAAATTTACATTTGAGAGAGATATTTAAGTGAGGCTGATCCTGCTGACTTAAAGACCACACTTTGAAATTCAGTGCCTTGGAGGAAGAAGATATAAACATTTCTTTTTCTTTGTTTTTCCTGCTGGTTTAATGTGGAAGTTACTGTTTAATTACAAGCCGCCATTTTAGCAATGTGGCCAAAGGCATGTTCTGAGGTAGAGCAGTAAGAAAAGAAGCTTAAGGATCTCTGAAGATTATACTGCTAGCATCACTGCCTAGCTAGTATAAAATAAGTAAATTTCTACTGTGCTCTCTCTCTCTCATTTGTAGTCAAAATTACATGTATTGTATGGACATATTTTCATGTAAAACATAAATCCAATATATCACTTTCAAGGGCTACATAATATTTTCTTTTATAAATACATTAATTTTATTTTTATATGCACTATTGCTCAATGAGGGTTTAATGTTCTTTATTGTAGACAATTTGCTAAAAACATTTAAAAACATAACTTTGGGCACCTTTAGAATAGATTATTTAAAAAGTTTCCGATGTTAGACTGTTTACTTTTATCTAAGATCTAAGTTGCAAAATATCTCTCCCATATTATTATATTAAATTGAACCCTCACTTAAAACTGTTTATCACCAATTGTGCCATAGTTTTTTTTTTTTTTGCCAAAATAATAAGTCATTCATGATGTCTAGTTAGGCATTAACTGGTATCAAAAACTCAAGTTTAAATCTGAGCTACACCAGTCTCTAGTCATGTAATCTGAGGAAATTAATCTCTCCATTTTTTAGTTTCCATACTTCATTCATCTAGTCATCAAACTAAAATACAGTAAGCAAAAAGTGAATGCCAGACCATTTACAGAAAATTGAGAACATACCTTAGAACAATTCAGAAATCAACTTTGGCTTATAAAGATTAAATCAGATAATTTATGCAAAGTTCATAAAATACATGGGATATAATAGCTTACATTATATTTGTGCTTGTTTTGTAGTTTTTATGTTTATTAGTATTAATTTGACTTTCTTGAATCATAAGTGAGATAAAATATCTTTATTCTATATATAGGTATTTATTTTAATTTCAGGTATTTTCTTTTATTTCCATTCAGGTTTCCATCTTTTATTATACTTTTGTATTTTCTATTTTTTGACTTTTATTTTTTGTAGTATATGTAAACATATTGGCCTTTTGTTCACTATGTGTATAGCAAAAACAGTCCCATTACTCATTTGTCCCTTTAAAGTTTTTCATTTTTCAAAGTTAAGCTCTTCACATTTCCTTTATGAAAATTACCTTTGAGAACATGCTTAAATAAGATCTTCCACTGCAACATTTAAAACTATGTAATTATATTTCTTTTAATAATGTTTGCTTTTTAATTTTTGCCTTTCTTCTTTATCATTTAATAATGCAGTGAAAGTAGGTTTAATTGTGAGGTAATCCCTTCCTTTGTGGTTTTCTTTTTCTTGTTTTATATATAAATATTTTCCCAGCACCAATTATTGGATAGTCTTGCCTTTGAAAAGTAGTTGAGACCAGAGAGGCAACAGGGCCCATACTGTATTGTGCTTTTATTTTCAGAATGTGGCAGCTATCCCTAGGGGTGCCAACCTCCAAGCCTAGCAGAAATGTGATATGCATCCATATCGTCATGTTTCTGACTGATAGAGAAATGGGGGCAATGGGGATGGAATGACTTAAGTTATTGATTAAAAAGCAAGCCCTTGTTCAAGAAGACTGATAAAAAGAAGTGGGAAAGGAAAGACAAAAGCCCAGCTGGGCCTACAGACCAAAATTTAAATTAACAGGTTTTGGTAAAAAAAACCCTGAAAACAGTCTAAATATGAGGCAACTGAAGCCTGAGATGGTGTGGACTTCTGCCCGTGGGGTCTCCAGAGTCTTTCCAAGATATGGCATCTGCCCCTGAGGTGCTCTGTCCCAGAGAAGCAGCAGTTCCTCCCTGAGGAACCAATGTCCCAAGGGACGTCCCAAACTTGAATACTGTCTATGACACTGTTCCTCTGAAGTTCATATACTGGTTTGTATCTCCCCCCCCCTTGCCAACTGAACTGTATGATTATATTGTTGTAGAGTAGATTTCCCCCTGCACCTCTTCACCACCCCCCCCCACAAAAAAAATCTATTTTGATTATATTCGATTGGCTTAAATCACAAGAGAAACTTTTCCACTTAGGTAGAAATTAAAACTTTGGAGATCTAAACCTCCTTTCACAAAGGTTTGAGTAGAAAAGTAGCAGGAAGTTACATGCACTTTCATTTTATGCAAACTGCTGTCTAGTGAATAGATTATAGGCAGGAAAAAGTGGACAGACCTCTTAGGATGAGGAGGCAGTAATCTAAGGGAAAAATAAGGATTCTCTGGACATAACAGATAACAATCTGGCAATAACAATGAAGATGGTCAGAAGCAGTTGAGCTTTGCAAATGGAGAAGCAGCTTTGAACATGTTAATTTTGTGTGTGTGTTAGAGACTCAGAGACACAGAGAAAATGTTCTTGACTTTGAAAACTAAGTTTATCTGGGGGAAGAAAAGTGGTCATGTTCATCAGCTTACTAAATCAAAATGATTTTATTTTGGTGAAAGGCCCAATCCTACTAGGTGGCAGTAGATATGGGAACTAGACCTTTAACTCATTTTAGAATGAGTCTTAAAATTATGTTCTGCTATGTAATGAGAGATTATATTATGAGAGTGTGTTGTGCACATGAAAAATGGGGCTTTAGAAGAGCAACATTTAGGATTATTGTAAAAGTTTATGGGCACACGTAATAACTAAAACAGCATGGTACTGGAACAAAAACAGACAGAAAGACTAATGGAACCGAATAGAATACCCAGAATTAAAGCCGCATATCTATGAACAACTAATCTTTGACAAAGGAGCAAAGAAAATGCAGTGGAGCAAGGACAGTCTATTCAATAAATGGTGCTGGGAAAACTGGACAGCCACATGCAAAAAAATGAAGCTAGACTACTGCCTCACACCCTGCACAAAAACCAACTCAACATGGATAAACGACCTAGACGTAAGACCTGAAACCATAAAATGTATAGAAGAAAATATAGGCAAAACTCTATATGACATACATCTCAGCAAAATCTTTAATGACACATCCCCCAAAGCGAAGGAGTGAAGGACAAGATAAACAGGTGGGATTACATCAAAATAAAAAGCTTCTGTACAGCAAAAGAGACATTAACCAAAACTAACAGACACCCTACCAACTGGGAAAAGATCTTTGCACACAATACATCTGATAAAGGACTGATAACAAAAATTTACAAAGAACTCACACAACTCAACAAAAAAAAAAGCCAATAACCCAGTCAAAAAATGGGCAGAAGAGCTCAAAAGGCACTTCTCCAAAGAAGAAAAGCAAATGGCCAACAGGTACATGAAAAAATGCTCAATGTCACTTATAAACAAGGAAATGCAAATCAAAACCACTATGAGATACCACCTCACACCTGTGAGGATGGCACACATTAAAAATACAGGCAACAACAAATGTTGGAAAGGATGTGGAGAAAAGGAACTCTTCTACACTGCTGGTGGGAATGCGAACTGGTCCAACCACTATGGAAAGCTGTATGGCGATTCCTCAAACTGCTAAACATGGAGCTTCCATAAGACCCAGCAATACCACTTTTGGGAATCTACCCAAAGGACACAAAAACACTAATCCGAAAGGATACATGCACCCGTATGTTCATTGAGGCACTATTCACAATAGCAAAGGTATGGAAGCAACCCAGATGTCCAAAAACAGATGACTGGATCAAGAAGATGTGGTACATATACACGATGGAATACTATTCAGCATTCAAAGAAGATAAACACATGCAATTTGTAGCAACATGGATGGAATTAGGGGAGATCATACTCAGCAAAATAAACCAGAAAGAAAGAGAAAAATATTACATGGTTTCACTTATAACAGGACTATAGGGAAACCAAATAGGAAAGAGACACTTGGGGTGTTGGGGGGAGGGGAGGATAAGGGCACAAAATGGAGTAGAAAAGGACACAAGGGACCACAGAGATGGATCACGAGTGAATTGGTGGTGGGTTACCCAAGGGGAATACAAAATGTAAAATATATAAATAGCAATAAAAATATATTTAAAAAAAGTTTATGGGCACAGGGTGTGAGTGTTCCTCAGACTTAATTTGAAATGCTGAACACAGAGAAACAGTGAATGAATGGTTTCCCAAGGGTTAATATTTAAAATGGTAAACAACTCTTTGGTCCCCACCATGAGGTCAGAGGTTGATATTATTAGATGATTATCAGTCATTGCAACTCAGTTAATAATATAATAAACTGCAACTCAGGTTACGGTGGCAGGATGGGGGTGTCACTGAAGGAATATGATATTAACCTGAGTCACCTTGGTAAGTAAGCTTGGAATGACACTGCAAGAGTGAAGCTGGGTTTTATTATCTCTTCTTTCGATAAAAGGCCGTAAGTCACATCAGATCTACATTCTGTCTTATTCACAGCTCTTTTGCAGTGCTCAGCAGAATTTCTGATATATGATAGATGTTCAATGATTACATATTAAGTGATTATACATGTAATTTTAATGAACCAAATATAACTTAAGAAATGCTGATGTCCTTTTTATAAGTACTGTACTTCTCAGTACTTTAACCTCCATTAAAAATTTGGTATATGAGTAATATTACCTAATATATCCAATATTTGCTAACAAACTAAAATTTTGCTCTCTCAAATCTATAACTTTATTACCCATTGAATAATTTTATAAGTAGTTTGTACATTTTTAGATCCCAGCATTCTTTACTTCCTTTAGTTTGCTGTTCTAACTGGATGACCATGCCAGTGATCTTGAAGGAATATCTTAAAAGGAAATGTTATCTTTAAACAATTTTATAATTGTAAATCAACAAAATGTAGTAAATGATCTCTGGACAATCAGAATAATTTCCCCCACATACACATTCACAAGAGGAGTGAATAATTTCAAAACAACCACATGAATAATTTCTAATATATTGATGGGTAGAGTCATATGAAATCACTGCTGTTCAACTGTTATGAGACACAGAAATGGAAATTTCATACACTTAAACTATTTTAATTTTCATAGCAAACTGTTATGTTTATTTCTTTCACTTATGTTTTATATATTTCATGATTTTAATGCTCTCTATCATAAAAATATTTTTGATCTTTTGCAAGTGTTATTTTAAATACGTGCCTTTGAAAACATATATAATGAAATAAGTATACAAAGGATTATTCCTGAGTAATACATTACTAGAAGCTTTGCTAAAATGATACTAACAATAGATCACTCCATTTTGTAATCTACATGTAGAAATTTTCATGAAAAATTGAATGTATGTAAGCAAACTTTATCGAAACCTGTTCATATATTTTTCCAATTCTGATTTTCTTTCCACTCTTCACATTCATCTCTAATCTATAACTTTATGATTTTACATAGGATATCAAATAATGTATTTTCAGTACTCAAAATTATTATAATTTGAAAATAAACTGAAGCTCCAAGTTCATTAATTATTATATACACCTTCTGGATGCCAACAACCAGGATTAACTAAGAATTGTACAGGGTAACCTGAATTTGCATTTTAGCATTTCATTGTCTCTTTGTAAAGAACTTTGTACAGAATATTTAAACCTGTAAGTATTAATTTCTCCCTCTGTAAAATGAGGCCCTAACTTATAGGGTTGGTGAAAAAATTCAGTTATAGTTTGTCTGGCCTGTAACAAAGTACCAGGTGCACATTCAGCCTTCCAGAAATAATACTGTTTAAACTGTGTAACATTTTGCATTTCATGGTAAATGTTTTAATTGCTATGTTCCCCTAAACTTTCTCAAGCATCAAATGACTCTATACCAAATGTAATAATTTAATTTAATTGAGTGAACAATATGACAGTATATTCTCTTTAGAAAAATCTAATATTGCTGAGTAAATCTCAGTAAAGTTCTCAGAATTTGTGTTGTCATTGGTTTTGTGTCTTTCCAGGTCTTTCCACTCCTGTAGCTACATAGAGTTCCACTAAAGATTTACTTGTTTTGTTTTGTTTTTTAACCTAAAAGGTTGTATGTTTAATGTTAGGCAGTGTTTTTGTCACTGACGTAGACTGACGTAGCTATGTCCAGGATCAGGAAACTACATCCATTATCAAACTGAAGCATAGACAGTGCCATCAGTTATGCCAGGCTTTCTCCATTTATGGGCATTTAGATTGATTTCAGGTTAATCATCATTATTAGAAAATATACTGCAGTGAGCATCTTTATTCAAATTTCTGGCATCTTTATACAAATCTCGGGCAAGTATACAAGATTTCTCAAGTGATGATCCTAACATAATTTCTAAGCCATGATTGTATATTCTTCCTAATACAACTATCACAAAAGTGCCCCCCCATAGCTATAGCTCCTAAATATCTATATAAAATCATTGTCTATGTATGATTTCCTTTTTCTTGTTCACTATCAACACTTTTTAACTTTTAATTCTTGATAATCTAATGGGAAAAAATAATGCTTAATGGTCATTTGTATTTATGCTTCTGTAAAATTCTTAAATTCTTTTTATATTTTTCTTTTGAAAAATAATGTATTGTTATTTTATTATGGAAATTATTTGACTAGTATATTTTTCCTTGAAGACAAAGTCCTTAAAAATTATTTATAGTCATTTTTCTCATGAGGAAGTTTGTAATTCTGATATGCTCAGATTTCTTATATTTTCCCCATAACATTAGCTTCTCATGTCTTCTTGAAAAAAATCCTCCCCTGGTGCATGACAGATAGTTGCTCTTCCATATTTCCCTGTAATTTTGTTTATGCTTTTAAAAATATATAGTACATTAGGAATTATTTTGGTGGTAGTGTGCAACAGGACTTTGATGAATATGCTCAAAACATTCCCAGCATAATTTTTTGAACACTGTTTCCTCTGATTTACAATGACCTTTATGAGAAGTTCTTGTATCTAAAAGAGGTCTTTAAAGTATTTTTTTCTTTTTAACCTTATGTCCTCACTTCTTTAGAGGCCAGACATAAGTTTTAAAGTTCAGAAAATTCCCTAAAATTTCACATAAGGCTTTGTGTGTTCAAATGTGTATTTATCTCTAAAAACCAAATTGTAGCCTAACTCTAATTAGATCTATAAGTCTCACTGTCTCTCTCCCTGTGTAACACACATACCCCACGACCAAAGACACTGCATTTAAATGAAGGAGAGATGCCTGAAACTTGCCATCATACATAGAAATCAAAAAGCATTAATACTGAAAGCTATTTTTTGCTGTGTAGGTAGTCGTAGAGATCGGAAGGACTCCAGGAGCACAGGTTCTCCATGGGGCTGCACAGATGGGTCAAAAAGAGGAGTCGTGGAGCTCTCGGTGGCTTTTAGGCTTTTAATGGTTTCTTATAGAGAGGCAGCAAGGGAGAGGGCAGGCAATGGAGCCAGGGCCCTCGAGGCCTGCCAGCCTCCTGGGCCCCGTCAAATCTTCAAATCTTCATTCTCTCTGCGCTCTCATGGCCTCTCTGCTGCACTCTGCGGCCGAACAGTCCTCTGCTCCATGCTCTAGTCACTGCTGCTTGCCGCTGTTGCTGCTGCTGCGGCTTCTGCCATTTCTTATAAGCCCAGTCTCTGGCTCAGGTGCGCCCACTCATACTGGCCCACACCCCACTCCAGGTGCCTGCCATCAGGCATGCACATAGGCCTGCAGAGGTCCATCATTGAGGGGAGGGTAGAAAAACATGACTCTTTCATTTACCCTACAGTGGCAAAATATTGTTTTACCTATGTAAATAAGGGTCTTCTTAGGAGTGCACTGAACTTTCCTTGAAAGTTTTATAGTTTGCTCTATCTCCCTCTAGACGGAGTTTTGTTTCTTTTGAATCACTTGCTGTTTGCATTTAGTTTAGCACCGTAGGGGCAAGTGAGTTTTCTCCTTGGTCTCTCAAGAGTAGAAAAAAATCTGTATTAATCAAAAATTGGCATGTTCTCACACTAAATTTTCAAGGGAGTTTCTTCTATATAAAATGTTTGATAATATTGAAAACAGCATCTGTTACAGTTTTGCTTTGTTTGCTGCTTTGTTGAGATTTGATTGTTAGTTCTTGTCACTGAGTTGAGGCTTATTGTTTTCTTAATTGAAAGGCCAACAGCTGGCTCTTTTTGTTACACGTCTTTCCCTACATGCTATTAAAATACTCTCTGATTTAAAATGCAATGGTGCGATTATAAGTACCTAAAAATTATCTCTTGTGTATATGTAACAGAAGGTTCTTATGAAAAATAGAAGAAATAGATATTAAATTTTGAATAGAACCTAGGTATTAAGCACAGATGTTATTTATAATTTCTCAATAAATGAGCATGCTTTCTAATTAAAATAGTATATAATATGCTTTAACTTGTATATTCATTATTTTCTGTGCTGTAGACCTGTTTTACCCTGTAGAAACTGTAGTTGGTTGTGAATTTTCAGAAATTGTGCCTTTAAAGAGGAGGGACAGAAATGAAAATTATATTATGGAATTAAATGTTAACTTTGCATAATACTTAAATTTGTCAAATTAACCATAGGAGGATGTTTTTGCTAAGTTTATTCATAACAGTCTAAAAATTTCAACTGATTTGGGTATTTCCCATCTATTCCTATTACATATGTCAAGGCACTTGAATGTATGTTCATATTCCATTTCTAAAGCCTCCGGGTTTAACTTGTGATTATACCTAAATGTCCTCCTAATGACTATTGCAATGCTAAAAGAAGAAAAACTAAATAAACGTAAGTTATTAAAGGAAGAAACTCATAGGAAGAGATATTTGCTACCTTCTTTTTTAAGTGACAAAACAAAATCCTGCCCATGAAATGACTTTGCCGGGGAATGTTTAAATAAAAAATGTTTTCAGTTTTTCAACCTGATCTATGTTATATAAGATTAAGATTAAGATCTATGTTATATAAGATTAAGCATGTTGGTTAATAGAAAAACTTATTTGCACAATTTTTCATAATAATCTATGGTAGGTTTACCAGAATATAGTCCCCTGCCTACTTTCCTTCTTCTTTCCCTCTCCACATGCTCCCCACTCTTTCCCTTTTTTCTATTTTTTTTTTAAGATTATTTATGCATACAAGCTGCAGTACAGGCCAGAGGCATGGGACAACAAGAGGGTTCACCAGAGACAGAGTGGGGAGCAGAACAGGCAGATGGACAGAAATACACTGCTGAGGGGCGCAGCGGGCAAGGCAGGAGAGGTCTGCTGCGCTATGTGGGTATCTGCCCCACCGGGAGTTGAACTCCGCATCGCCCCTGCCAACAGCTCCACAGCGCTGGGCCTAACCGCTGCACCGCCAGGGAGGTCCTCTCTTTCTTACTTATTTTATTAGTTATTATTATTTTGTTTGACAATAGTTGAACAATTAAAAAGTAAAGTAGATAATTTCTCATGAGTTATTAGTCTATTTTAATGCAACTTGTATTGCTACCTTTCATTGAGAAACAAAAATAGGTATTCTCTTAATACAGTTTTAAAATTTCAACTTTTATAATTGATATTCGTTGGCTGAAGATACTGGGGAATACAGAAAGGGACACTGAAAACAAAGTTTACAGAAAACCATAAAATATTTATTTCTAGTTGGAAAATAAGTCATGCAAGCTAACGCTACTTTTACAATAGCTAAGAGTATTTGAGCAAAGCACAGATGGCAGGTTTTTAAAGTATCAAAGTAAGAGCAGAAGCCTCAAATATTTTGTAAACTGAAATTTCAGATGGGAAAGATCTAATTTCAAGCCAGGAGGCACTTTGCTACCACTTTTCCCCCTCCAGGCCCTTATCTAACCTGAGCCTGAGCTGACTTGGGCCATAAAAAAGGCTCACTGGGAAGAGATGTAACAGTGAAAATTTTGAAAGATATTATCACCTGGAACTTGCTAGAAATTCATATTCTTGGGCACCAACCCAGCTATTCAATCAGAAACTCTATGGGTGGAGCCCCCAAACCTGCTCATTTTAAAAACTTCTGCAGTTGATTTCAATGCAAGCTCAAATTTGACCTAGATAATTACCTCACCCTTTTGCCTTTTTCCCTTCTGCAAACATGTCAGTAATTGCTATGGCAATGTATTATAATACAATCAACATGTAATTATCTCTGATATTCAGGGAGCAGAATGATTTGGACAAGAGAATACCATGGATAATCCCCACATCTCTCCTTAGTGTTAGTTTCAGCTCCACCCACTCACATTTTTTGCCAGAGCCCCTAATGAGA
The DNA here is from genome assembly GCA_004024925.1 of Scalopus aquaticus. NCBI lineage: Eukaryota > Metazoa > Chordata > Mammalia > Eulipotyphla > Talpidae > Scalopus > Scalopus aquaticus. The sequence continues at coordinate 26,811 of PVIJ01005116.1, forward strand.
ACTGTAATTGACCGACTCCTGTATCAGCTTTTTTTCCCCTGCCCACTCTCTGCTGAAGGTGCTAATGAGCAGTGGAAGAGCCTACAGACAAACACCAGGAAAGAGAGGGAGAAGCTTGTCCCTCTTAACATTTGAGAATATACTACAATATCAAAACGTTTTTAACAAACCCTCTCTCTCCTGTTTTAAAACTTAACATACTAACATTAAATTCAGTTTAAACACTTTCCAGTATGAATTTGAGTCATTAAATTCTGATACTACTATTTTCTCAAGATTACTGTCTTTCTCTTCAACTGTTGGTTGGTTGTTTCTCCTTTTTGAGTCCTGTTTGACTAGTTTCAATCTATTCCTTTCTATAACTGCTATAAACAAAGCCTTTCTTTCTTTCTCTCAGTATTTTTGTAAACTTTCATCTCCTTGTTCAATTGACTTTGAATGCCAGTCTCAAACCTACTCAAGAACAGATGAGAATGAAAGGAAAAGTAAAATAACATTAAATACCAAGCCACTATTATAGGTATAATTCTAAAGGTGTTTCAGGATTTGAAACATCAAATAAACTTCAGTTTGAGGGGTATTATTTGGCTTCTCTTTCTGTATTGCTTTCAGCAAATTGGTAGCAAGAAAAAAAAGCTCCTTTTTGAAAATTCTTTTGTGATTTTTGACTGAACAGAAAAATAAAGACCCATATCAATATAGCCATAATAATATGAACTCCTTTCTCTATGCTCTTTTGCATTTGATTCAAAAGATAACTTAAAAAAACCTTGTATCATCTCGTAAATCTTAAATATGACTTTATGAGCTTCCATAGAATGAGAGAATATTACAAATTATGTATCACCTAGTACAGAGAGTGCCCAGGGTAAGATAACTGACACTCAGGTCCAATGAAATTGATGAGATTGTTATAGTTCTTAGTGTTGTATTGAGGCTATCTCTGTTATCTATATATGCCTAAATGTACTACTATCAAAAGTAGTCATAATTAATCATATATTAATTATAATTCTTTTTAGGACTGAGTAATGTGCCACATTTGATGTGATTTGCTTATTGGTCTTCACTAGATGACTTTGTTGCAATCAAAGTAAAGCAAATAAATGTGCAAAGGTTACAGTTATTTGGTATTTACCTAAATGTTTTCAAGGCTAACAACATAGCACTGTAAACTGAGACATAGATACAATGACTGTTTCAGTGTAAATTAGATGACTACTTTTATTTAAAAATTCATTAACTATCTTCAGTATCATTTCCTTGAGAGGCCTTCATGAAGGTTTCTTGTTAATGTTTAAGATAAATTGGAAATTTTAAAAAATTAAAGTGATTTTCTAATTATTTTCAATAAATCTCATATTTTCAAAGGAGCTGTGTTGAAATTGAATTCATATTCTGATAGAGTCAAAAATGTTTGGGGCCAATTTTGTGACTAAAATACATAATCAAATCTCAATAGAAACTGATACTGAAATATGAAGGCACAAAAAGAGAAAGATATATCCCTTGGACACTGTGTAAACAACACCCGAAGAAAGTAGCCTGTTATTGGTCTTTAGTAGAATGAAAGGCATTTGTTATAAGGTTTTATTAATTCCATGAACTGTCCTATTTATCAACGTACTGTATAGTTATTGATAAATATAAATGGCAGCTACTATTTAATGGATTCATACCATATAGAATGTATTCAATGTTATAACAGAATCAACCATAACTAAGTCACCATTATATGCCATTTACCTTATGTGGAGAGCAGCCATGTGGCCTGTAAGAATGATCTTTGTCTCAATTTTCTATAATTAAATATCACTTACGGACATTCTAGACTATGGTCAGGTATAAAGGAAAATACTCTTCATAACTTGAATCTTGCCCTAATGTATACCCTTGAAATCTCTTTTTATTTTGTTGTCTGTGGTGCATGGCCATATAGCACAGTTGTCAAACAGCCCAAGAGAGTATGTTCAATACACTTTTGGATCTCTGAATTTTAAATAAAGTTATAAGTGCTTTGCACCTGAAATTTGTCAGAATAGACAAAACACTAATGCATTTTAATAAGCCAATATTAGTTTTGCGATTAAATAAATTCAAACCTTACACTTTAAAGTCAATAGTTATTTTCACAAAGTGGAACTACTCTAAGGCTTTCTGAAAATAATCCCTACCATTTCTAATCTGGGCTTAGCCACATGTTTAGAGAGGTGCAAACATCTGGAAATGCAGAGGTTTCTGCTTATATTTATAAGTAAATATTGATCATGTTTCAAAAATAATCATGAAAAGAAAATTCATTTTAAAAACTGGTTGTAAGGGCCTCCCTGGTTAAGCACTGTGCTGTGGAGCTGTCAGCGGCAATGCGAGTTCAACTCCCAGCCAGGGAGATTCCCACATGGTGCAGCAGACCTCTCCTGCCTCGCCTGCTACTCCCCTCACCAGTGTGTTTCCGTCTGTCTACCTGTTCTGCTCCCCACTCCGTCTCTGGTGGACCGTCTCGCCGCCCCATGCCTCTGGCCTGTACCCCAATTGTATGCATAGATAAATAAATCTTAAAAAAAAAACAAAACTGGTAGTAAAATGTGGGCCTCCCTGGTGGCCTAGGGGTTAAGTCTCAGTGCTAAGACAGCTGTGACCTGAGTTTGTCCAGCCAGGTTAACTCACATGGCTTAGAGACCTCTTCTGTCTTGCCTGTTGCTCCCCTCAGAGTGTATTTCAGTAAATCCCTCTATTCTGCTTACCACTCTGTCTCTGGTGAACCCTCTCACCACAGTACACGTACACACACACACACACACGGCCTATTTTAAAAACTACCACACTATTAAAATAAATTTTTAAATATAATTTTTTTTAAGATTTATTTATGCAAACAAGATCTGGGATGTAGGCCAGAGGTGTGGGAGGTGGGGGTGAGAGGATTCACCAGAGATAGAGTGGGGAGCAGAACAGGCAGATTGAAGTACACTGCGGGTGAAATAGGAGAGGTCTGCTGCACCATGTGGGAAGCTCCCTGGCCGGAGATCAAACCCATGCTGCAGTGGCTGGTGACAGCTTCATAGTGCTGAGACTTAACCCCTTGCACCACCACGGAGGCCCATAAAGTTAATTTTTAATGATGCTAATTTTCTCCTTTCATCTAAACATCAGATATTGTACAGCAAAAAGTTATAACTCAAAAATCATAATAAAAAGGATATCACTTTCATCATGATATTGAATACTTAATTATGGAACATTAATAAGTATAATCTAGAATGAATATTCAATGTTGGCATCCATAAAGTGCTATTATACATAAAATATCAAGTTTATATTTGCAATATTTTCTGGACAATCACCTTGTATACACTTTGCAAACTATTACTATATGATTGACATATAATTTAGATTGTACAATTGATAAGTTGTGAAATATATACATAAACCTTAAAAATCACCAGATCAAGATACAGCACACACCTATCACCACCCCCGCCCCCACAAAGTTTTCTAGTATCCTAGACTCTGCTTCATCTCCTTTATCTTCTTTATCCTAATCCTTTTCAAATTGTTTATCCTAGTCTGCTTTCTTTCACCAGAGATTATTTTGTGTTTTCTATAGAATCTTGTATTTCTGTACACATACAGAGTATATATGTTACATATACAGTATGAACTGCCTTTTACCTAATTTCCTAAGCACAGTTATATTAAGATGTATTTATGTTATTACATACATTAATAGGTAAATGTCTTTTATTACCCAGTAGTAATCAATGGTATGGATATACCACAGTTTATCAAGCCACTCACCTATTTATGGTCATTGAACTGAGTCTTGTTTTTGACTACTGCAGATAATGTTGCTAGGAACCTTTGGTACGCAAGTATTTGTATAAATATATACTTTCACTTCTCTGGAATAAGTATCTTGGAGTAGAATAGTTGAGATTTGGTATATATAATTTTTAGGAAACTGCCAGTTTTCCAAGTTGTTTGGGTCTGTTTTTTAAACTGCTTCTACCATTCCACACTCCACTAGTAATAAGTATATATATATTCCTACCTGTAGTATATACCAGTAGCTTATCAGGCTTTAAAATCATTAAAATAGCTGTAAAGATATTTTCATTCATGGTCTAATTTCATTTTTAGTGCAGATGCTCTTTGCTAATATTGGTATTAATTGCTATTGCTATTGGTATTAATTGGTATTAATATTACTGCTAATATTGGGAGTCAGGAATAATCCCACATACTACAAATGCTCAGCAAATAGGAATTTGTCATTTTAGATGTGATTATTCATTCTTTGACTTGAGTTCCTTCAAAAAGTACATATTGAAAATTTCACATGAATACATTTTTGTATTTGTAACCATACAGTTATGTTATCATTTTGCTGTTCATATTTCATTTTAATATGTTTATCAAGGTCTTTAGTTTCTATTTTATTGAGAAATGTTTCTACCTTATAGCACTATTAATTTTTTTGCAATATTCCATGTTGTGATGAAAAATTTGCATATCCATATACACTGCAGTGTAGAAGTTTATCTGCAAAATTCACTTGTGAGAGTTGAGTGTTTTTGAGTTTTCCTTGTCATTTCTGACAGCTGTACTGCTTTACAGAATGCAATAAAAAGGTTCTAATTATAACAAATTTGATGGACCATCTTTTCAAAAAATAATACATAACATAACAGAGTCAATTTGGTCTTTAAATTTATGATTTGGTCTTTTTAAAAAAGCCATGTGTTTCCTGACTAAACTTGTCTTGTTTGATATGCATGAATACTGGTCAATCAGTGGACAATTCTAACAGTGATTTCTAGTCAGTTCAATCATGGCATGTTCTACAATCAGGGTCAGCTACACTTTTGAGTAAATTCACAATAAAATTGAGAAAATGGTATTTAAATATTCACAGAGAATCAAGTTATACATATTATCTCTTTCATATCATTTTTCTTTGTTCCATGTTTTGATTAGAAGAAAAAAGGAGAATGACAAAAGATTAAGGAACTTCAGGGATTTAATAAGAAAATTTATATAAGTAATGATTAATCCAATAAATGTACTTCTATTTTAAGATTTAAATATGATGAATGAGAACATGACTATTAATATGTTCAAAGATAGTAAATATTAGAAAACATCTAAAATTAAAAATTAGATCATGTATGAAAATATCTTTACAGAGAATACAATTCAAGCACAGCATTTTAAGAGGAATTATGAAAGGTTTCTCTTTAATCCCTTCCTTAGTAAAGTACTGCATTTTGTGATTAAAAAGATACAAGCTTTATTTTGATGACATATCGACTATACTACAATGCCAAGAATTCTAAACCTTAGTAGAAAAAAATAAGGCTACTTCTTTTTAGCAGAAAGATACCTAAATAAGATTTAATGATTTATATTTTATTCAGTTAAAAAATAAATATTTCCTTCACTTCTACATGATACACTATAAATATACATGTATTCTTAGGAAAATTCATTTTTATTGAATTAAAATGTATTGGATGATCCATTATGTCATAATAATCATATAAAATTATCTTATTTCTTTCTTAATGAGCATGAATCCTCATCATAAATTTTTATTTCTTTCATCTTCCTTTCAAAACAAGCATTTGGTACAAATGTAATTGTATGTTTCAGTCAACTTACTGTTCTTCCCTCTGCCAATTTCTTATGCTCCCACCTTTTTGGGGATTAGAGATAAAAAGAATAAAGGAAAGTGTTCTTTCGGAACCCATCTCATAGTGAATCTTCTTACATCAAATATATTGCTTAGAATTGTTGAGCAAACACCATGATACTCTTATATCCATTCCATTCTGTAATCCCCATTCAATTCAAGGCTATTTCTCTTCCATAAACTATCATATAAACTACTGTCACCAGGGATGCTGTGGCCCACATAGCACTACTCTGTGAAGGAAAAAAGGAAATCCTGTTTGTGTGTCAGTGCCCTGCTAGAGCGCTCAGCTTGGCAAAGGAAGACCAGATCCCACCCCCCTTAATCCTTCAGTCAAGTATGCTTAGAGAGACACAACCTCACAGCCTTGAGGTGACCCTCTGTGTGTCTCATTGCTCTAGCACTACACTCTCTACAGACTGGCTCTGTTCGAGAGCATCACTTTGTGCTACTTGACCTCTCAAAACTCTTAGCATTGTAGAAAAATGAAACAAAACAAAGTAACAAAACAGGCACTGCCAAATTATATGATGATTATCCTCTTGACTTTGTTTACTATTCCACACATAACATACACCAGGGTCTAAGGGTGGTGTTGTTGGTAATTGCCTACAAAGTCAAGAGGTCATCAGATGGAGTGGAACAGGCTTTATTAGAGGCTGCTGCTCAGCACCACAGATAATTGTCTTTTAGAGTAGAGGGCCAAGGATTTCCATACTTTAGTTTGCAAGAGAAAACAGAAAACCTTTTTTTTTTTTTAAGATTTATTTTATTTATCATACAAGCTGGGGTACAGGCCAGAGGCGTGGGGCGGCGAGAGGGTTCACCAGAGACACAGCAGGTAGCAGAACAGGCAGATCAGAAATACACTGCTGAAGGGAGCAGCGGGCGAGGCAGGAGAGGTCTGCCGTGCCATGTGGGACTCTCCCTGGCCGGGCGTCGAACTCGCTTCTCCGCTGCTGACAGCTCCACAGCGCAGTGCTTAACCGCTGCACCACCCGGGAGGCCCCAGAAAGCCATTATTATGTGAAATCAACTAGTTCTTAGTGTTAGCAATTAATTCAAATATGTCTTTAAAACACTTTGTGAATCAAGAAAGGAAGTCTGGTCCAGAAGACTGTACTTTAGACATATATAAGACAACTCACCATTAATTTTTCCAAGTGTCCTTAGTTTCCCAGCACTGTGCCTTTATTCATGCCAGTTTCTCACCTAGAATTGCCTTTTCCTATACTGATGTCTTCTCCTTAAAGTGTGAATTTAAATTCCTCCACTAGGATAATTTGCATTTACATAGCATTTAGTTTTCATTCCTGTGGGTCTCAAACTGTGTTCAGGTGCCTGGCAAAACCACAATCAAGTGATAGTGTGTTCTGAGACAGTTCAGTATTTGAGAGAAATGCAGCAATATTTTACATTTCCAGACACCTTGCACATAACTAGCTTGAGAGAGTTTTGTTGCTTTATTAGATGAACCACAATCCTTTGGATCACATCACATCTCTGCAAAGTTGAGTGTTTAGCAATTGCTGTGATAAAATCAAACCACTACAAAAATCACTATGGAAGAGGAAAGGAGGGTAATGTGATGCTAAGGGGTGTGACAGGGTGATTTACTCGATAGGTGCATAATCCCTGTAAGCAGTATATCTGGTTATTTAAGAGCCAGTTAATTCAAGTGCTCAAATAGATACCAAGTTGTTAGGACATAAATATTTTCAAAACAGGAATTAACTACTTAATGAACAGTACTGACAGGAAATTTTCTTTAGTTCAATGACATCATGAAAATACTGCTTAGAGACAAAGATTTGTGAATGCCAACTTGTGGTTTTGCACTGACAAGGCTTTGTATTTTACTATAGTATAACGCTTTAAATTTAAAATAATTTCAAAATTACACAAAGAGATCTGAACACAGTACAGAGAAAAAAATTTAATAATTAGAGATAAAATCTCTCACTCACTATTCCATCACCAACAAATACTTTAACTTCTACAAGCAAGGATCCTGACATGCCATTAAAAAGTAGAATCTTTGAGGAATGTTTTTAAAGAATTATTTATTTATCCATACAAGCTGGGGTACAGACCAGAGGCGTGGGGCAGCAAGAGGGTTCACCAGAGACAGAGTGAGGAGCAGAACACGCAGATTGACGGAAACACACTGCTGAGGGGAGCAGCAGGTGAGGCAGGAGAGGTTTGCCGCGCCATGTGGGAATCTCCCTGGCCGGGTGTCAAACTGGCATTACCACGGCTGACACCTCCACAGTGCAGCGCTTAACCACTTTGCCACCAGTGAGGCCCTTTTGAGGAATTTTTGAAAATATCTGCAGTAGAATGTTATCAATTTAGATATTTGCTTCTCTATGAAATTTAGGATTGCTTTTTATATTTCTATTAAAAATGCCATTGAAGAGGCCTCCCCAGTGGCACAAAGGGTTAAATCTCAGCATTATGAAGCTGTTGGCAGCCACTGCAGCACGAGTTCAATCCCTGGCCAGGGAGCTTCCCATATGGCACAGCAGACCTCTCCTGTCTTGCCTGCTACTTCCCTCAGCAGTGTATTTCAGTCAATCTGCCTGTTCTGCTCTCCACTCTGTCTCTGGTGAATTACCACCCAACACCTCTGGCCTACACCCCAACTCTTATAGGCATAAATAAATATCTCTAAAAAAATGCCATTGAGATTTTGATGGACATAGTATTGCATATGTAGATCATAATTTTATTCAGTTACAGGTTTTACAAATACACTGCTCAATAAATTTTTACAAAAGTCATGTTACTGAAATAAAATTAGTCATTTCCTATCAATCTGCATGTGCTCAACATGAATATGACAGTCAAATTCTAATTTTGGCTCTAGTTTTATTTTGTAATCTGCAATAAATTGATGTTTACATCATGAAATGCATGCCAATAGTAACAGGCCTATGGTTAATACCTGTAAAAAATCAAATCATAGACTACGTCTTAGGTTTCTTTGCTTGTCTCTTGTACAGCTGTTCAGGAAGAGAATAGATGGAAGATGGTTTCCATTGTGCAAAAGCACAGCCTTAAGACTCAGTTTCAAAGAGTCTACAAATAGTCTCCATTCTTGTGAGTCATGAGTGTTTTCTGAGGCATTCACGAGGCACTAAATATTGGAACAGAATACCAGAGTACTTTCCTTTCTGAAGAAAGGCTCCAAATACTGGTGGCGCTTTCGATATAAAGTCATTGTGACTTCTGGAAGATTCCATTGCTGGAGTCTTGATGCTAGCAATTCTGTCTTCTTCATGGATGAGTCCAAATCATGAACCAGGTCGTTGAGTTCTTCCTGTGTTAGTCTGTGTGGGGTTGATGATGCACCACAGTGAAAATCTGGATCACTGCATGCTGATGGAACAAAAGAACAGGTCGACTCACCCTTGTCCTCATCAGATGAATCAAGAGAAGGTTCTAGAACAGGAAGTCCCTCACCATGTGCAGTTGGTCTCAATGCAGACGGAATGTTTGGGTAGACTATTCTCAACTTCCTTTGCTTCATTATTCCGCCAGAAAGAGGAGGAACCAACAGAAATCACAGTCTTTTATGTGGTTGCTTGCCTCTCCACACCATGGGGACTGCAAACAGCATTGATGGTCTTTTGCCATTTAACCACTGTAAAAGCTGTGTTGTCCATGTAGCACAGCATAGATGCGGGGCCCAAGGCTTGTCTTGGTCATCAACCTTGCACCCGAAGTAAAGATGCTAAGCCTTCTTCACTTGAGAAGTGATACTTTTCTTCTGGTTGGCAAATGTCACTTCCCCACAAAGAGAGTAGAAATTGTCCATGCTATTAATGCACTTCTGAGGGATTACTGTTCTGTATTGTACATAAATTGATAAGATAATAACAGTTCTATGGAACAGTAGCTTAAACTGTCTTGCACAAAGTCTGAAATATTTTCAATGCTCAACCTTTCCAACAGGGCTTTATATAGTGCACTGCTGATGTCAGCTTACTTCAGCAGCTGCCTGGCAGTAGTATTGCATTGCATCAGAAAATGATGCAGTCAACTCTGGATGATGTTTGCATGATGGTATTATGCAATGCGGTGCAATATTATATCATTGTAGGCTGATTTAGGATGTTGTTGCAGTCCTACTGGATAAATTTACACGGTGAAACATATAAAATGAACTATATGAAATATCTTCCAAATGAGAGCTAATAAAAATTTTTCAGGGTTACATTCATGTTCAGCACATCAAAATACTACAAATTAGGCACTCTTTAAGTCAGTAATGATCTCACTGTTGACCAGTGATATTGATTTAATAATTAATACTTAAGCAATACAGTCTTTCAATCCATCAAGTTGCCGGTATGCAATTAAAGTAAGTTCTATAGATCTGTTGTGCATCATTGTGTATATACTTAATGATACTTAAAATTATATACATGAAACATGTGAAACTTGTATATAATTCATACCTCAATAAAACTGTTAAAAAGGAAAAATAAAAAATTATATATTTGGGACTTCTAATTTGTTGTGACTCCTAATTTCTTACTCCCAAGGGCACCCCTATGTTTATTGACTGGAAGGGAACAGTGCATAAATTGTAAACATGCCAGATTATTATTTTTAATTTCTATGTTGCAAAGATTTTTATTACAAAAGAAAGCACTCAATAAATTAGGTTTTGGCAGTCTTAGAATATACTGGATCATTGGGAAGTAACTTAAATTGTCAAAATTACCATTTATCTCAAATACTTAACGATAAGAATGTCAGCATATTTTTTCTCACCTCACTAATATTTCTAATATTATCACTAGCCCATTACTACTCTTCTACCACCATTGCTACTCTTACTTCTACTGGCAAACATGTATTAGAAAGCCATCATCTCATATTATAAATTAATGCATTATGAAAATGAATTCTTTATGTATAGGGTAGAGATGAGTGTTGGGGAAGTTGCATATAGCAACCTTGTGTTAGGCGTTATTCATTCATTTGTGTCGTCATTTATCTGCCTAATACATTCTGATAATCTATTGTATGCCAGGCAATGTTTTAGTTCTTTTCATTGAGGATACAACAGTGAACAGGATACACATTTTTTCTTTTTTGCTTCTCTGAGGTGTATATTCTAGGTGTAGGAATAAAAAAAGACTGTATCAAAATGTAGTGAGAGCTGACACAATGTAATAAAAGACATTTGTGAACTCAACTACATCTAATAGCAACTAGTAAATACTGAGGCCACTATTCAAGTGTAAAAAGTATAATTCCACAGTTCTTAGAGAGATATAGACCTTCTTTATCAATTTCTTGCATCTATTTCTGTGAGTTGTTTGGTGGTAGCTTCCAGATAGATGGAATCTTTTCTATATTTTGCTAGACTTTTGAAGCAGATCCCTTAGTCATGTCAGTGGCACCAGTGACCTTGCTTCAATTGAGTAGGTCAGGTCCTCCCTGGTGGCACAGTGGTTGAGCGCTGCGCTGTGGAGATGTTGGCAGCACACGCTGTGAGTTCAACGCCCAGCCGGGGAGAATCCCACATGGTGCGGCAGACCTCTCCCGCCTTGCCCGCTGCTCCCCTCAGCAGTGTATTTCTGATATGCCTGTTCTGCTCCCCACTCTGTCTCTGGTGAACCTTCTCGCCGCCCCACACCTCTGGCCAGTACCCCAGCTTGTATGTATAAATAAATATTTTTTAAAAAATTGAGAAGGTCAAGATCAAAGTCGAAAGACCATCAAAACCTCTGTGCAATCATTGTCTATAAAGCTGGAATGTTCCCCAAATCATCCTCAGCTATTGCCAAAATGTCAGAACCTGCATTGCTAAATGTGTCAATTATATTTCTTTTATTTTTAATGCTTAATAAGTATATCATGAAACACATCTTTTAGTTTTAACAAGTGTCTAATTTAAAATCCTCTACCTAACAAGACAGTTCTTAAAGAGCCTAGTAGAGGATACAGAAAAGGCTAGTGAAAATTCAAACAAATATTTCCATATAATCATAAATCTCAAAAAAAAAATGCGACTTCATGGTCAGGTGTAATTAAAATCATTAGTTCTCTAACATCAATCCTTGTTTAATGTAAATATTGTTAACTTTAACTTATTGTATCCAAATCTATTCTAATAAATCAATCTGTGTTTATTGAGCGAACCATCCACTGTTTATGATGTGTCTTGAAAATGGAGGCAAATGGAGGCATGAATGGAAAGAAAACATGATGTTATAACATTTGGGTGCAATGGTCAATATAAGTCACAAAGACTTTTAAAAATTGGATCATAACTTTACTGCCAACAACTGCATACCAGGATTTCTACCAATGTCTGAATTCCAGATGTACACTATAATTTCTTTGACTCTAAAATCTCATGATGAGGTTATATACATATTCTACTGAGGAAATTATTACTGTCAGACATTATCAAATACAGGCTACAACATTCCACTTTATTTAAAGGTACTGCATTATGTAAAAGCGCATCTTAGGCTTCTTTCTATAGCTTATATGCTAAAACTTTTTGTAGTGTATTATGTATACTGGAAACATTAATGATTACTGGAAACTTTATAGGAACATGGGTTTACTCACTACTAGAACATTCTTAGAGACAGGTTCATGTATGTGAATTGATACATTTCCTACATTTCATGATCTGTTTTTAGTTGTTCATATGTTATTATGTATTATACCAAAAGCAATACTTTCATTCAGTGAAAAATTTATTTGTATAAGTTATTTATAGTATATGAAGGAATTTTATTCTAAATGCTGATGTCTTCCATCAAAAAGGAAAAAAAAATTGTATTTATACTCCAATAAAAAAAATTTGTTACAATATAGAAAATGTGAATTAATTTGTCTAACTTAACAGTCTTGTCTTTGATTATCTTTTATTTGAATTTAAAATTTAATGACACAACAAATAGAATTATATCCTAGAGATACTGGAATTTGTATCCAGTTTTATTTATGGAAAAGTACTTCATTGTACAAAGATATTCTTGTTTTTCTACAAAGAAACATTATTCAGTTTATTCAAATACAAACATTCTTGCTCCATAGATGTATGTCCAATAAGTAGCTTATGAATATTTATAGATTCTTAAAGAAAAAACATAGCACCTTGAATTTTATCATCACAGTTTTGTTAACAGTTCAAAACTTTCATGTTCTCCTTTGAGGAGTCACTCTGATCTATTTTTGAAAGATTGGGTAAAAAAACACATATTAAAATTTAAGTAAATAAGGAATTTTTCAAGTAAAATGTAAACTGCTTTGGTCCTATCCCTTGGGTTGGTTTCCTCGACCTGAAGACTACACAGCTTAAATGTTAATGCTGAAAATATGTTAAAATTAATTTCTGTCTTTCTTCTAAGAGTTTGGCACCTCATGCAAGCTCTTACAAATTTCTCACAAATTCCAAAAGAACCAGATGCATATTATGAACTTCAAATGGAATATAAACATGATTAGACACCAAACAAGTAAAAAGAAGTTAAAAGCAGAGTAGTGAAGTCTACTCTCTCAAACTTTTAGTTGTTATATGCCTCTGCACATAACATTGACAATATTCTTTCAGCATGCTGCATCTGAAAATAATTATTAGAAGATACAATATTTATTACTTTGAAAGAAAAACTTTTGTAAATTATGAGGAATTTTTATCAAAGGTACTTTTAGCATTAATTTGTACAACATTTTAGCACATGTATCCATTTAAACACTAACAAATTTCCAATTAAAAAAAATTAAAATGTTAGTATATACAGTTTTTTGTGTGCAGTGTGTTAATAGGCATTATTATTATGTGTGCAGATACTTTTTTCTTTTTTTCCTTTGTTACAAACTTATGCAATATTAAGAAGTGATTTCCAGCTTCTGATGTCTATAGGTTTAAGTTGAAAGACAATTATTTATATTAAAGAGTACACATAGAGATAGAATCTTTTAAAAATGGAATACATCTAGGTTGCATTTATTGAATAATCTTTTAATTCCCAACTTTGCTTATTTACTTAATATAGATTTATGATCACTTTCCTACCATCATTTACTTCATTTAAATGGTTTAGATGCTGTGCATAAAAGAACTTGTAAAATAAAATACAATGCATATAGAGCTACAAATTTATCATAATGGATATCATTTATATGACATATTTTTAGAAATTACTGACATAGCAAAATCAGATATGCTTAATCATTTGTGATCACTTTCATAAATAAGCAAAGAACCCAAAAGGCATATTTTAAGATACCTCAGTTTTTAGGTAGCTTAGTTAAACCTGTGTTTCTCCCTCATTTTTATAATAGAAGACTGAAAGTCCAATATTTCCCAAGTTTAAGATTTTTTCTTTAGTCTAATTTTTAAGCATATTAAAGCTTCATAGTTTTCTATAAATCCTAAGAATTTTGTGCTGCTTTTGTTCTTCGTAATTTGGTGTTACATTTCTCTTAAGGGTAAGTTTTTCAATTAGGAACAACTTTACCCTTAAGCATATTCTCTATTGGCTACAGAACATTTCAATTTTATTTTTACTAATCAGTGCATTTGGCAAGATCCCTCCAAATCTTTTTCACTATATGAAGCAACTTGTTTTTTCTAAGAGCTACACTAATATTTTATTGCCCTTTCTATTATGTCAGTTCAAACATGAAAAACATCCTAAGGATTCTTGCTACATTTGCATTTTAAGTTCTAAAAATTGTTTAAATTTTTATTGTATTGTATTATTTTTTTTCTCTATGATTTTCAAATTTGAAAGAACAAATTATCTGTTACCTAATACACATTGAGGTCATAGTCCCGTTTGTTTGTTGCATAATAAATATCTTGCATATTTGGACCATAATGATGTCACAGTAATATAGCACCCACATAATCTTTGGTCTAATTGGGTCACTAGTGTATACTAAACTTAGCAGAGCTTTTCAATGACCTGTGATGTTGTCAAATGCCTTGACACTGTAATGATTGTGACTGATCTAGAGGTGGGGGTAATTGAGATAGAGCTACTTAAGCTACCATTAATTAGTAACAACTTATTTATGAAAACACTGACCAACAAACCTGTGAAAGGAATGGCCAGATAAAACCTGGCTCCACTGAGTGCCCCCTCCTAAGCTGAAATTAATAGGTGCTTCTAATTAATATGCCTCTGAAGCATGTTACAGATAGAAGTACTGAATTTAAGACAGTTTGAGATGCTTATGGACTCCAGGCTTGTGGTCTTGAAGCTCTCTCCAGGTTTTGGTGAGAGTCACGGCTAGCTTTGAGTAGTAGCCTTCCTCTCCCAACAGGCCAGTGGTACCAGGAATTCACCAGGCAGCGCCACCCACTCTGCATGCCAGATTCCTGATTGCAAGGGCTCTTATCCTTTCTTTTTTGCTGCTAATTTAATTATATGCTAATTTTATTTCAGTTTGATCTCCCTCCTCCATCTGCCCAAGTAATTCATATTGTAGTCCTGTGTATTTGGCTTGGGCTGGAAGTGAAATCTTCCTGCTTTGTGGAAGTTAGCACTCTAAGAGATACTGACCCCAATAAAACAGATGGGACCAGGCAAACATGATGGGCAGTCAAATAAAGTTGAGAGACAGACAGAGGAGAGGGAATAAAACATAAAATTATTAACACCGGAGATGACCTTTAATGGCCTTTGGATAAAAAAATATTTTTAAAGAGAGAGTGTATTTTTTTCCACGCTACAAAAAATGCCTACCAAAAAACTTACACGCAAGGCCATAACTGAGCAACTACTAATTCAACAATAAACGATCGCTTTAAGACTATAAGTAGAATCAGGGAGGAAGACATTATAGTTGGTGGAGGACCATGGGTATCTTTGTGATGATATGGTATAGTACTGAACTCTGAAGAGCTGGGATCTTATATTTCTGAATCATAGACAGTGTTGTAAATTAATATTATCTCAATCAAGAAAAACTGTATAGTTTGGGAATAGCAAGGGATCTCAAAAAAGAATATGATATGAGTTTTTAACTTATTTTTTATCCATGTTAGAATAAGTTAGAAATGAGTTACATGAGAGCAAGATTTTTTTACTGCGTTGTTTAATATTCTACCTCATCATCTACATTTATTTATTATGCATTTTTAAAATAGCTCCCTTCTAGTTTTTTTCCTTAATCTACACTAACATCTTCCTCCCTCCACACTTCAGTAACATTTCTTAATCATATTAAGTGTGAAGCAATTTGTGAAGGTGTACAGAACTTTTTGAATTTCTCCAATCTTTTTTTTTTTAAGATTTATTTATTTATGCATACAAGCTGAGGTCCAGCCCAGAGGCGTGGGGCAGCGAGAGGGATCACCAGAGACAGAGTGGGGAGCAGAACAGGCAGAGCAACAGAAAAACACTGCTGAGGGGAGCAGCAGGTGAGGCAGGAGAGGTCTGCTGGCGCCATGTGGGAATCTCCCCCGCTGGGTGGTGAACACGCGTCGCCGCTGCCCACAGCTCCACAGCACAGCACTTAACCACTGCGCCACTAGGGAGGACCGGATTTCCCCAGTCTTAAAAGAATTTATAGTCTAGTAGTGCATACAGATAAAAAACAATTGCTATTTGAAAGGAAACTGAATTATAACAGAGGGGGACAGCACCTAACACAACTTTTCATGTTTCCATGCTGAGGACCCTGACAGATTAATATTATCAACTTATTTCAATCCTGATATTTGCTTTTATCCAAGTATAATTGATGTGATAGAGAATTTGAGCAGTGAAAATTGGCCCACTCAGCTCATTCTTTTTAAAACCTAATTTTTTTTAAATTGAGATTTAAACACAGAGAACTTCATTCCCTACAACTCTACTGCTACATTTTGTAGAGCAAATCACTACCGCTTGAGAACTTCACTGTTCCATTAGAGAAGAGACAGTTTGATTCAGGGACAACTATGAGCCAGTACATTCAGAATTACAATGACACCATGGTCTACTTAATCCACATGTTCATTTCTCATCATCTCTTTTACAGAGAAAAAAGGGTGCTATCTACTGATCTTTTAAGAACTTAACAACAGAAATAAAAAGTAAAAATATTATGATGTGGTGAATTTTAGAGAACTGTGGTCACACCCTATTTAGTTGTAGTTGCCTTAAATGAACATTAAGTTGGATCTATGCAAATATATCCATCAGTTTCTTGGATGACTACTGGCAACTGCGGAGCTGAGTCACCACATGTGTTCATCACGGGCTTCAAAGCAGAGCTTCCCTGACACACACATTAAATGAGTACTATGAGTGAGAATAAGATGTTGTTTTAAGTCACTGAGATTTAAGATTTTTGGTTGCTACAGCACAATCTATTCTGTCTGAACTGATGTGTCCTTAGTGTTTTTAAATTGCTGTGCTTGTATATCTGCCTTCTCTTTAAATTATTAGCTTTTAAACTTAATGGACTGAGTAAATATGTTGTACCATATGTACTTCTGTTGGATATGACACTGTTAATGAGCACACCTTAAGTTCTTAATTAATTAAGAATTAATTATAGCCACTTTAGAGCTTCTGGCTTTTGATAATGGAGAAGTACCTTTGTCAGATCAATCATCCCAAGATAACAATGTTAAATCAAGAAGATATATTTAAAAACAACAACCATTTTGAAAGCTCAAAAGAAGGACTAAATCTGTTATAGGGTAGGGAGAGGGGCACCCCCCAAACCCCAGACCTGCCCTGTTATAAATGGGTTCTGCCATCCGCCACATCAATATAAAACATACAGGACCTTTTGTGGAAACAGACTTGAATACAATTAGACAAGACAGAGAAGAAAAAGAATATATTTTCTAAGTCAAGCACCCAATGTTAACCAACTCCTTGTGGGCAAAAGTCCACCCAAATGGGATTGGCCCAAAACAAGTCTCGATTGCCTGCCACAAGTATAGAACAGCTTTTGGCAGGAACCCACACACAAGGGTCAGAAACAGCCAGACAATTCTGAGAGGAACAGAACAAAATCAAAACCAAAATCAACATAGCCATCGTTAACTTCCCCACGCGTCTCTCACCCACATCTATTTCAATCAGTCCAGGCCAGTGCAGCTTCTTTACAAGTCTCTCAGCTCCTTGGGCCTCTTCTGGCTTCCATCCTTCTTCCGTCTCCTCCTGTCTTCTGTCTGTGTGTTCTCCTCTGTGTCCCTCTTCTCTCTCTTCTCAAGCGTCTTATATCCTGCTCAGCTCCACCCCACCTTGGGTGGGACAGGGAACCTGGGACACACCTTCTCTCCTAGGGACCACCCTGTCACAAAACCAGGCAGAAATAGAAGAAATCTACCCTTAAAATATGGAGGTGCTATTGATGAGAATCATTTGTTAGGGAGTGGCAAAAAGCTGTAGTCTTATTGGTTGAGACCAGGAGACAGAATATGGGAAAAAGAGAACAGTTAGAAAGTTGAGTGGGGATGTGAGGCAATTCAAGAATGGTGCAACTCACAGAAATGAAAGCTCAAATCTGAAATGGAAAACACAAAAGTCTCTGAGTTACTGTGAAGGTATGTGTCCTGGAGGAGAGTCCTGGGAGACCCTCACTGGGACAACCCATTCCAGATATAAACTGAAACCAGCTCCCACCCCGGACACCTCACCAGCCAGTACTGCAGGGCAAAGAAAGACAAAAGGAAAGGCCAAGCACCCCGTAACGTTAGCTATCAGTTTTAATAATCGAGGAGACTTATGAGTCTTTTTGTCTTGAGCTCTTAAGTGGCAGCAACACTAGTAGCTTGCTACATCCTCCCCCCAATCTATTGAAGTTTATAGAGAGACTTTAGCTGGGTTTAATTATCTGCACTGTCCAGCTAGTTCAATAGCACATTTTCTTTCTGTGATATGTTCTTTCTGTGATATGCATTTCTGGCAAGTAGAGTGTACTGTCCATGAATAGGGGAGTGGGGGAGAAACTTCTAATTGTCAAGGTCCAGCTCTGGGGTCAAAAGGTGATCAAGTTCTTTTGATTGCCCTCCCCAACAACCAGCAAACAAGCAAGCAGATACAAATTGCCAGGCAAAGATTGCCCAAACCAAAACTATCTCTGAAATAACTGAGTTGTGGGATTTTGCAGATGATTTAAAAAAAAACTAGTATGAATATCTTTAAGCGTTCATAAAATATCTGCATAGTGAAAAAAGTGATGAAGAATCTCAAGAGAGTAATAGAAATGTTTAAAAATGAAAATTAAACAACTTAAAAAACACTAATTGAAATTAAAATAATACTTTCCTATAAATACTCCTCTGAGCACTAATTTAAGTGTGCTCTGCACATTCTGGTAATCTGTGCTTTCATTATCATTAGCTTTTGGAAATCCTATAACTACTATTTTGTAGGCATTTCTCATTTCACCGAACAGTTGATTGGTGGAATGTCTTTTAATTACAAGGTGAAAGAGTTTTCTTATTCTAGTTTATATATAAGTTTTAGCTGCAAATTTGTATTTTATGGAAACTATTTTTATTCCCATTTCATAGAATATAATCAATTTGGGGGAGTATTCCAGATTTGCTTCAGGAGTTAGATTCCTTATGATAAAGCATAGTACTTGAATTATATACAAAAGAGCTGTTTTATGGTTTTGAGTAGATCTTATTTATTCCTTCTCACTTGTGTTCATTTGACTTGCTTGATTCCAAGAATTGTATGTTAAATCTTCTTTGTAAATGTGACTGTCAACATTAGAATGTGTCTCATTTTGTTAAATAAAGTCTAGTTTGTTAGGTTTCAGGACTGTATATTTGCTTTTTTTCATTATTTATGTTTGTCTGACAAATCTCTGTTCATATCTATAATTTTAATTATTTTAATCAAAGTATTTTGAAAAAAATTTTAAAAATAACGTGCACATATTTATTACCAATGACTACTTTTTTGGTTTAATTATTTGTTATTTTATATTTATTGTGTTTATTTCATAATTCGCTTTTTTGATTTTCATTTGTTGCTTAGGAAAATTTAACTTTTATTTTAGTAGTTTTCTAGTTTTTTTAAGGTTCTTTTTCTGGTTCCTTAATATGCTATTTTTCTAATTTAATCTTTGACTACTTGTCAGTTTTTAAAAGAATCCTTTGATTCCTACATTTTTCTAAAGAATAGTCAATAATATTAATTTACTTTCCTCTTTTACTTTTCCCCTTTGTTCACTTTTATCTGTATTGTTCAACTATGTCAATCAAAGTATGCTGACGAATGTTTTCAACTGATGACTGCTGTGTATTTGTTTTGGCTCTACAATTAAATACATGAGATATTAAACATCAGTTGTGATGGATGCCGTCTTATTTTTGATACCATAGGAAGTGGACAAATGTATAGCTGTCCCTCAGTCCTGGCATATCAAAGCAGTTTTCCGTCACTTTATACTTGACAGTATGATAGATAACACATTTTTGAGTGGCACTTTTTCCTTAAGTAAATCAAAAATAGTTTTCAAGCATTGTCTTGCTTTGTATAGCATTTTTTCAACAATCTGATGTTAGTTAATTCTCTTGCTCTTATTGTGAGAGCAAAAAAATCCTAATTCTCCCTTAAGCTATTTTTTTCTTTCTTTTTATCCAACAAAAAAAACTTTATGATAAACTATAAAGTGTACTTATTTGCCACGTTCTTTCAATTTATTGTCTGTTCCATCCCCAACAGACTGCAAGTTTCTTGCATGCTATTATTCTGTACATGTATGTATCTCACATTTCTAGAAGGGTCTGATATAGTAGGCCCTAAAAATATTTAGTACTGAATGACCATATATACTACTTTAATAGGTCCAACAATAAAAATATTCAATATTGAATGGTGAGAAGTTTGCATCTCCTACCTATAAAAGGAAGAACAAAGTCTTGTTAACTGTGAATAGATAGTGTCTTAGCAGAAGTAATGTTAAGGTTTAATTTTATTTTATGGCAGTGAAAATTGCCATATCCCCAAATAATTCATACAGCAATTCAATGCAGGAAGGCTTTGCAATTATAAAGCCATGACTGGAATTATCTTTGTAGAATGCTTCTAAATAGGCAAGGATCATGAGAAAGAAATGATTTTTAGATGTAAGCAGTTTCTGCTCATATTTTAAAATTACATCTTCTATTTTACAGATTCACCACATCAAAAATTATAAGTTTATTTTTTTTAAATTAGAACACAGGATTATTGTGCATACTACTCCAACTACAAATGGAAGATTTGTGCTTCTCGTTTTGTCTGAACTTCTATCGAGCTAGAATAAACCTGCTAACATCTGTTCAAAGCTGTAAAGCACTTATGGACAGTACTGGCCCAAGATGGCAGTCTGTCTGTTCAAAGAGAAACCTCAATAAATGAGCTGAATAGTAGAATCAACACAGCTGAAGGGCAATTTGGTCAGCTACTAGATTGAATCGATGAACTCTGAAAGTGATTGATCAGTCACCCTAGCCTTTACAGTAACCCCCTTTACTTCCTGCTGATTTAACAGCACAAAGAGACAAAAATGGCCAGTGGCAGTCCTGGCATCCAATTTAATGGAACCATGACTATGTTTCCTGGTGGAAGTCACTTTCTTTTGGGAATAGAACATTATAGCAACCTGGAGAAAAACACTTCAGCAGATTATTTGGCTTTGTAGTGAGAAAACCACATCCCTTGATTGTTGTACCCATGTACTCTGGTAGGAAGTTTGTTACTGTGGAAGACGGATCATCATTCACTGAGGACTAATTTAAGACAAATGGCCCCATCAGGACTACACCATCAGCCGGAGGACTTCTTTTCTTCAAGATGTCCCATTACTAAGACTTATCTCATGATTTTCTCAAATAGCTGCATCTGATTGAGGAAATAGGTTGCAGAAGTGAATTTGTGGGTGCAAATAACTGCTCCCTTTCCTTTACCAGAAAACATGTCCTGTGATAGGCAGATATGCTCTGTGCAATACAGTGGTGGTGAATATGGCCTCCTGCAAGTCTATGAATTGCTGTGGTGGCAGAAACACTGTGGGCAGTCGCCAAATTCTGCACCTTTGTGGACTTGTATTCCAAGTCATTGTTCTCTCCATGATGAAAAGAATAAAACCAATCAATCCATTAGGAGACACTTGACTGGCAATCTGAAAGAGCAGGGCACTAGACCTCGTCGTTGTTCTCTGTCATTCACAGACTGGGCACTAAGCAGTGATATAGTTAGATCAGTCTTGAAAAAAGCCTGTTACCTCCATCTGTGCCACCACGGCCTCTGTATATAGGCCTGTTGAGCAAGCACTAAAATGATCATGGAAAGGAGTAAACAGTAACATTTTCCATATGCTTATTGAAAGGTTCATTCACTTTATGGTGTTCATTTAACTGGGTCACAATAGCATTTTGGATGCAGTCTACAAAATAAAGGCCTAAAGCACAGCAATGAATATTTCTCAAAACCAAGAAATTTCCTGGGATTTGCAAAGGACTTCTGAAGCATCCACTAACTCTTTGCAGTGCAAAGCTAGCGGTTTATGACAAGAAGTCAAAGAATTTGCAGTGTTTTTCGGTTTCTATATACTTTTAAATTATGGAATAAAAGGTAAGGCCAATAGATTCCATAGATATGAGTCCATTACTACCCTTAATTTTCTGTAAAATAAAGTTTCCTGGTCAGAAAGATAAGGCATTCTGCAAGCTCAAATATATAACTTTACCAAAAATTTTATGGTAAAGAAGACAAATCCATACCCACAGTAACTACTTAAAAAGGAAAAATTGCTGCCAGTTTCAGTAGAATTGGCACAGTGCAACCCACCTGCCACCAGGAGGCTCACTCTTTCCTGTAGTAAGTATCTCCATGTTGAAAGCTTCCGTTAGCAGTTGGGGCCCTGAGGTAAATTAAAGTTTGAGCGCTGTGATTAACTGAAAATAAAACAAAACAAAACATGGCTCTTTCTGAATGTGACTGTTCCTTTGAAATGTCACATTGAGAGATGGATCATTCAAGTACTGTTTGTTTTTGTTCTCTTAAATCTCAGTTCATGCTTTGCTAGTCTGATCTTAACTAACTGGAGATTTCTTCCCACTTTTGGAACATGTCTGCCACCTTGTGAAAAAAAGCAAAGACAACTTAAGAATGATGAGTGGTATAAGGTTCGTTGTCCCCTCACCATCCAATAGCTAGCCAAGTGCTAGAAATGTCAGTGCAGCCACCAGTTTGCCAATCAGATCAATGGAGATTCCTCAGAGAAATCAGCAAAGAGAAGTCAAACCAGTTCAAAAAAGAAGAAATGGCAGTCAAATCACAGAACCATAGTGAAGTAAATGGTGGTTGTTTTAAGTTACTGTGTTTTGAAATGGATTGTTTCAGCAGTAATAGTTTACTAACGAAGACATTCAACAGAGTAGAGCCAGGCCAGACTTGGTGAAGTCACACTGGGAGCATCCATTGCTGAACCCTATCCAGCCTCCATAGCAATCACCATGGAAACTGTTTCAGCATTAGGAAAGAACAGCATCCACTGAAAAAGTTATGTAGTCCACCTGATTATTGAGGATTTCTTCTGCTTCCCTATGATGAGAATTTACATGGGGTATGACTATTCTCCTATTTTCTGACTAGCCACATATTTTTTTCCAGAGTATTTTGGCTTTCATTTTATAATCTTGTCCCTTCCAAGCGTTGGCCATCTAGCTATCATGATTATCAATGCCCAGTCCCTGACCATTCGGTAAAATTTATTAGTCAATAAAATCAACATGGCTGTGCATTTGGCCATTTCTCTTTCCAGGCAAAGTAAACAGCCAAGCAACCTGATCAAATAAATGCAAATGAGGAGTTCCCATTTCCACCATCTTTCAGACTTACTTTACACTGCCTGCCTGTTTGCAGGTAGCCCAGCTTATTGTAAAAAACAAACAAACAAACCCTCTGTAGAAAAGAACATACTAATCTGTTACCAGCTTCTGTGCACTTGACATTTTAACACCTGTTCTAAATGCATATGACAGATACATTTATTCTGGACAGCCAGAAAATATGCCTGATTCACTGGCCTTGTTTTACAATCAACCCCCAGCACCTGGTAAGAAGTCTTCCTCATTTGCACATATTTTTCAAAAACAATCCAGATTTTCAAATGCTTTTGGAACAATCCAGATTTCACAATCCCAGCCATCTCCTATAGGGTCCAGCGCTCTAATGCACCATACAGCTGCCCTAATCGCCCCGGGACAAGTATCGGACTACTTGAAATAGCCTCTATGCCCCAGAAACTGCTGAAATTACTGAAAAACGAGCAAATCTTACATCTGCTTGTGGTGCCTCACACATTCCTTCTTATTATACTCTTGCAACAGTCATCTGTACTCCCTCTTCTGCCTCCTGAGCAGCTCTGGTGTTTCTCCAAGTGGCCTCTAGGTGTGGCACACTTCTCACAAGTATCAAGTATCTGTCAGTACAATGAACTATCTTTTCAAAGGCAGCCATCTCCTGATTTGTTGGCCTAAGTATACTTCAAATTTTCTTTTAGTACAAAGAATTTTAAAACACCAGCTCAGATCATTTTTTCCTCCTGAATTAACTAGCCATACAGAGACTTCCTTATGGGTGGTCATGTCGCTTAAAAACATAGGAGGGAGGTATCCATAAGCATAGGCCTTGGAAATCTGAGACACGTGCTCACGTGACTGGGGAAATGTGCAACTTACTTGCATGGCCACTGGCTGAAGTCTGACGGATCACCTATGTACCCTTTCACTAAGATGCATGTGTGGTAAGTGAGGAAACCGCCACTTCATCATGGCATGGTGAAAGGCATGATGGTAGGTGAAAGGCTAAAATTCATGCAATCAATTTCCATCAGGATCTGGTTAAGGAAGCCAAAAGTTGCTTTTCAAAGTAAGGATCCATCTCCCCATAAAGCAAAACGATGTACTCCAAAACCGTAAAGTCCTGATACGTGATTCACGCATAGAGCCTACTGCAAGGTTCCACAGAGCATTGCTGTCTGTGCAGCGACCCGGGTCATGCGTTTATATGGCAGAGAAACTGTCATGATGACTTGACCTTGATAGCTTATTGTTCCAACAATCTCTGCTTCAGCAGGCTCAACTCTGAACATTTTGTCAGCAGTAATAAGTCTTCACAGATGATCAAAGTCTGGTCTCCATTCACTATTCCTAGCAAATTTCAATTACACAGTGAGACTTTAATTTCAAGTGAGACTTGATAATATTAATACTAAGGTCTGCGAATGATCTCTTTGGGAACAGACAATTCGAGTTATGCCTTTGGTCCTACTATGCCTTAGAGGAACTATATGCTCTTTGTATCCAGCTGACAAGTGCACCACCTGACCTGTACTTGCCAGGATCCCATTATAAGCATTGAATTCAGTGAGACCTTTGCAACAGTATTTATCTCCATCATTCCTGGTCTGTGGAGAACTAACGATACCAACCCTTTCAAAGAAGCTTGTATTCTCTGAATCAGAATATTTCTCAAAGTTTGATAAGGTAATTGAGGGACCATGGAAAGAATGGGTTCCTCCAAATTGAGAAGGTAGTTTGAGATAAAGAGCACATTCTGTTAATTAAATATTACACTGTATTTATTTAAGTATCCATCACTATATATGCACATATAAATTAGCAATATTTGGCATTTCTTTTGGTTTGCATGGTAACTCCTTCTAGGTCAAACTTAATATTTAGTCTAGTTGAGAATTTTCCGTAATTTGAAGTTAGTCATTTATCTGCTTCTAGACTAGAAAAAAGGGATTTGTTATAGTAGGTGTAAGATGTAGAGAGGTAGCAGCAGTAACTGCAAGGAAACTTACTTTGGTGGAGACATTAATTACACAATCTTCAAGCAAGGGAAAGTACCTTCTTGAGTAGGCCTATTTCTATTGGCAAGAGAGGCTTGGTCAAAAATGGGGTTTCGATTATGCTCATGCAATTTCATGAGTACCTAGCAAATTATATCCATTTGAAACCCCCATTTTCCCTCAGTCAGTGCTCTAGCATTACTTTAAGAGAACTTTGAGTTTACCTTGTATTATATCTGTAATTCAAATTCTAACTGGAGCATACTTTTGTTGTGGTTTTTAGAAATCTTGATCCTGAATTTATTAAAAAAAAAAGATTTTTTAGGAAAATCATAGATTTCTTACCCCTTCCCTAGTTTGTGCTTGGATTTTAAAGTTCCAAGGTGGTAATTTTCTTTCTCCAAGTGTTTAAGAATATATAGAAGGCCATTTCATAGTCTTTCTCTCAATATCTTCTGTACAATATTCCATTGCAGCAGCTACCTCATCTTCCAAAGCCTTGTTTTCTATTGGTCTTCATCTCCAGGTGATATTTAGCCAAGCTACTAAGGCCCTTGTTGCCAAGCCATTTCATTGGTTACTACTATTCCACTTTCTGCTTTTCAACTGATCACAACAGAGAACAAACTTTCAGTTCACCTCTTCAAAATTCTGTTCCCTGAGACTTTATAGTCCCAAATTTCTATTAGTTTGTGTTCGAAACTCTCTAAGTCTTAAGGAAATAAAGATGTTTTATATAGGAATTAGGTCCTGCATAAATAGGAGACCATCTGAGCAGTCTATAGTTTAGAAGAGTCACAGATAACCTCAGATTAATGAACTGAAGAGGATAGTTGGCAAAATTTCATAAAGAAACTATTCACTGTTCCAAAGTTTCTGTAAACTGTGCCAAATGGACTGATTGCCCTCTTGACCACTATGATCTGCTGATAATAACATTCTCTCCTCATTTCCACCTCCCAAATCCTATGTGCTTTCACTATAATACAGGCATTTAAAAGGTAAAATGGGGCCTCGCTGGCGGTGCAAGGGGTTAAGTCTCAACGATATGAAGCTAGGGAGCTGCCCCATATGGCACAGCAGACCTCTCCTGTCTTGCCCACTGCTCCCCTCAGCAGTGTATTTCAGTAGATCCACCTGTTCTGCTACCCACTCTGTCTCTGGTGAATCCTCTCACCAACCCACACCTCTGGCCTACACCCCAGTTCTTGCATACATAAATAAATAAATATTTTAAAAAATAAAAGGAAAAGTGTCCTTGAAAGTGAGTGTCTGGCTTCTCTTTTACAACTCAGTTCTTTGATGTGGTTGGTAGTGATGCCAGGTTGGTGACTGACTGTACAGATTTGCATTTCTTCACACTGGCTACCTACTATGAAGGCCCCTCACTAACAGCCCTGTCACCAATCTTCCAAGTTCCCACTCACTTGAAAAAGTCATGGCCACTGCTAATGAATTAATGTAGAATCATATTTAAAGACAGGTATCACCCCAAACAGTGCAAACAAATACAAGTTTCTGCCTGAGATTCTGTCCACTAGAAAGCTTTACTTCCTCCACTATTCTTTTTTATTTATTCATTTATTTATTTGTTTTATTTATTTATTTATTTATTTATTTATTTATTTATTTATTTATGCATACGAGCTGGAGTGCAGGCCAGAGGTATGGAGTGGTGAGAGGATTCACCAGAGACAGAGTGGGGAGCAGAACAGGCAGATCGACCGAAACACACTGGTGAGGGGTGCAGCAGGCGATGTAGGAGAGGTCTGCCGCGCCATGTGAGAATCTCCCTGGCCGGGCATGGACCTCACATCGCAGCTGCCGACAGCTCCACAGCGCTGTGCTCAACCCACTGTGCCACCAGGGAGGCCCCTTTCACTATTCTTCATGGGCTCTTTTCACTTCTTACTCTGCATACATTGTACCAGTCGGACAATGTCAGCTAGTGCCAGCACACAGGGACCATCCGTCAACCAGGTTTCCTTCTCTTTTTCTTTTTTTCAATTACCCATCGACAGCAAATTCCTTGAGCTAAGGGAAAGCAGTAGAAGCAGATTCCAACTCCTGAAATCTGGGCCAGCAGTTGGAAGTTTGTGCCTTACAGACCTGATATTGCATGTAATGTTTCAATTTCACAATATACTGTTGCTGTGCATGACCAATTTCATGATCCTGCAGTTTAGCTAAAACTCATTTCATGATGGGAAATTTAGGTTGCATTGTGATTGGTGTCCCTTGGACATGTTCTCAGTATTTATTGATGCACAGCAGCAAACCAGATACTGCTTTTCAGATGCGAAACAGCTGGTTTGTTTTATATGACAACTTTAAGGGTCTGACCTGTCATTCTCCCTCTGGTCTATTGCTACAAAGACATTTTCAGTATCATTTATTGGTGAAAAAGTGTGGTACTCTGTCACCCAAAATGCTCGAGTTGATCTAGAGGACACATAAGAGTAGCATACTCAGTATTTCTTGTTTTACCCTTAAATTCAAACAATTTTGTCAAACATTACACCAGTTCCCTCTGTTTTGTTAATATCAAGGACCTATCTCTTGGTGTTCTTGATCATGGATCTTAGAAACCTCAATGCTATATGAGTTTCTTATACATGTCTGGGCTGATTTCCCGTTCTTCACTGCACATGTATATTAAGAAGGTATCTATACTGCTCTCTGCATTCTGCTCAACAAGTCATCACTGATGTTCTCTCTGATATCAAGATAACCAGTGTTATCACTGACTACAGCAAAGACATGGGATTTGATAGATAAGATGAAAAAACAGTGAAAATGCCCATCCTGCCCCATGAAGGCAAATTGTTCCCATTTTTTTTTTTTTGGTAATAGCAATTTAATTAAAATCATCAATTAGAGGAAGCAGCAAGAAGTAAATGTGCTCAATTAATTTATGCCTATCAGTTAAAAAGTCTTTATTGACTAGCTCCGGCAAAGTTACTACATTTAGAACTACAGTTGCGATCGGCATTATCAGCTGGTTAATTTTGGCATAATCAGCCCTCTCAAAAAGACATGTGACTTTGATGCTGGCTGAATAGAAAACCTGAATATGGCTACTATAGGAAGTTCAAGGAATTTGGGGTTTGATCAAGAAAAAAGATATGGTAACGAGGCAACACTCAGGTTTATTTGGACAATGCTTTAAAGTAAAGCAGCTAGAATTCCTTCTAAATTTATACGCTTGGTGGAGAAAGAGAAATAAAACCCAGGCATGTGTAAGGACATATTTAGCATATGTTTATACATATATGTATACAGTTGGGGGAAGTACCTCAAGTATGAAATGGAATGTGCCTTTCATATATGTAAGGTCATGTGATATCTTAATGTGCAATGGGAAGTGCCATGGCTCACGTCAATAACACTGGTCAACAAATTTTTACAAAAGTCATGTTACTGAAATAAAATTAGTCATTTCCTATCAATTTGTGCTCAACACTAATATGACAGCAAATTCTAATTTTGGTTCTAGTTTTTTTTGTAATCTGCAATAAATTGATGTTTACATCACAAAATGTATGCCAATAGTAACAGGCCTATGGTTAATACCTGTAAAAAAACAAGTCATAGACTACTTCTTAGATTTCTTCGCTTGTCTCTTGCACAGCTGTTCAGGAGCAGCTCTGGGGAGTGTCCAGTAGTAGTCAGCCAGCATTGTAGGGGACCATTTTCCCTGGTATCTTTGTTCCATTGATGCGATATCTTGATGAAAACGTTCGCCATGTTCATCACTAACCATACCACAGTTTTCAGGGAAGAAATCCAGATGGGAATGAAGGAAGTGGATCTTTAGAGACATATTGCAGACAAGTTTCTGATACTGCACCAGCATGTCTTCTACTAGTTCCTTGTAGTTTTCTGCCCTAACATTCCCAAGAAAGTTTGCAGACACCAGGCAAAAAGTATTCCATGCTTGTTTCGCATCAACCTGCAGCAAGCTGTTGAACAGGTCATCTTTGAAGAGCTCTCGAATCTGATGACCCACAAAAACTCCCTCTTTAATCTTTGCTTCACTGAGTCGGGGAAATTTTTCATGCAGGTATAGGAAAGCTGGAAAGGTCGGTCCATGGCTTTCACGAAATCTCTCATCAAACCTAGTTTGATGTGAAGGGGTGGTAGCAGGATTTTGTGAGGCTTGAGCAGAGCTGGGTGCTGGATATTCTTCTCTCCAACTGCTACATTTTGTCTGAGAGTCCATTCCTTCTGCAAGTAGTTCAATTCACTTGCTCAGCTATCCCACTCACCTAAGAAACACATGTATTTTGTATACCCCTGCTGCAGTCCCATTAAAAGGGCAACTCGCTTCAAATCACCACAGACGTGCCAGCTGTACTTGTTATACTCAATGGAATTCAGTAGCTGCTTTAAGTTATCGTTTATCTCTTTCAGGTGGACAGCATGCACTACTGGAATAAATGGAAGACAGTTTCCATTGTGCAAAAGTACAGCCTTAAGACTCAGTTTCAAAGAGTCTACAAATAGTCTCCATTCTTGCTGGTCATGACTGATTTCTAAGGCATTCATGAGGCCCTCAATATTGGAACAGAATACCAGAGTACTTTCCTTTCTGAAGAAAGGCTCCAACTGCTGGTGGTGCTTTCAATATAAAGTCATTGTGACATCTTCTTCTAAAAGATTCCATTGTTGGAGTCTTGATCCTAGCAATTCTGCCTTGTTCTTGGATAAGTCCAAATCACAAACCAGATCATTTAGTTCTTGTGTTAGTCTGTGTGGGGTTGATGATGCACCACAGTGAAAATCTGGATCACTGCATGCTGATGCAACAGGAGAAGAACAGGCGGGCTCACCCTTGTCCTCATCAGATGAATCAAGATATTATTCTGCTGGAGGTTCTGGAATAGGAAGTCCCTCACCATGTGGAACTGGTCTCAGTGCAGACGGAATGTTTGGGTAAACGATTCTCGACTTCTTTTGCTTCGTCATTCTGCTGGAAAGAGGAGGAACCAAGCAGAAGTAACAGTCTTTTATGTGGTTGCTTGACTCTCTCCACACCACGGGGACTGCAAATGGCATTGATGGTCTTTTGCCATTTAACCACTGTGAAAGTTGTGTTGTCCATGTAGCACAGCATATATGTGGGGCCCATGGCTTGTCTTGGTCATCAACCTTGCATCTGAAGTAAAGACGGTAAGGCTTCTTCACTTGAGAAGTGATACTTTTCTTCTGGTTGGTAAATGTCACTTCCCCACAAATAGAGTAGAAATTGTCCATGTTATTAACGCACATTTGAGGCATTAGTGTTCTGTATTGTGCATAAATGGATAAAAGAATAACAGTTCAGTGGAAGAGTAGCTTAAACTGTCTTGCACAAAGTCTGAAATATTTTCAATGCTCAACCTTTCCAACAGGGCTTTATACACTGCACTGCTGATGTCAGCTTACTTCAGCAGCCGCCTGGCAGTAGTATTGCATTGCATCAGAAAATGATGCAGTCAACTCTGGATGATGTGTGCATAATGTTATTATGCAATGCAATGCAATATTACATCATTGTAGGCTGATTTAGGATGTTGTTGCAGTCCTACTGGATAAATTTACATGGTGAAACATATAAAATGAACTATATGAAATATCTTCCAAACGAGAGCTAATAAAAATTTTTCAGGGCTATATTTATGTTCAGCACACCAAGATACTACAGGTAAGGGCCTTTTAAAGTCAGTAATGATCTCAATATTGACCAGTGTAATTGGAATTTCTCAGATAATGATTTTTAATTTTAATTTTTTATCACTTATAACAGTCTTATTTAAAAGTAGCACATATATTGATAATATATTAGAAAATAAATACATGGAGCATTTATAAAAAATTTCATTAAAGTCTTAAGTTATCTTCTGTCTTCTTCATATTGTTAAATCCACTGAAATATGCAAAGCATCAGTCTAACTGATTATTGCATTCTAGTATGCAGATCAGTAGTTAACATTTAGTAGGTGTTCAATAAAAACTCTCATTGAATGAATTAATGAGTAAATAAATTAACTAATCAGCTTATTTTAAATTTAATTTATTGTGATTGAATTATTTATTAAGTTGCCTTGAACATTTAAATAGTTCTATTAATAAGTATTAATTTTATATACTAAAGATATCCAGAATCATTTTGTTTCATTTTATTTCACATGTTAAAAATGGGAAAATTGTCTTTCAGGATGTATAACAATATCATTAACCAGTTGCTGTACTCCTTTTTACTTAGGGACTATAAAGTTTTAAGGTTACTTTTATTAAAGTGTATTATTTACCACAAAATACATTTGATCATGTATACAGCTTGATGAATTATCACAATATAAAGATAACTGTAGCTAGTCCCCAGATGAGGAAATAAAGTAGTATCAACAACACAGAAAACCCTTGTGTACTCCCTTACAAAATCTATTCTTTCCTCTTGCTCAGAGAAAGCTACTATCTGACTTACGTAGTGTAAATTAATTTTTCTCTTTATTGAACTACACATAAGCCAAATTATGTAATACATTCTTTTATATCTTGCCTCATAACAGAATCATTATTTTGTAACATAGTGGTATTATTGTTAAAATTCATCAACATCAATGCATGTACCAGTTATAATTTATATGTATTGTTTGATTATCTACATTCCACAATTTAGCTATTCTACTGTTGATGGATAATTGGATTATTTCTAGGTTTGAGACTATTACAGATAATGACACAATTAACATTTTTGTACAATTAACATTCTTGTACATTTCTTTTAATACAAATGGAAATGTAATGTCATTAGTTCTATGTTCCAGGTGAGGTATAGCTTGGGCATAGTATAAGTACTTATTTAATGTAGTCAGTTTTGTCAAAGAGTCTCCAAAGATCATTTTGCCAATTTATAATCTTTCTAGCAGTTTATGAAATTTTCAATGGATACACTATCTCACTAACACTTATTTTCAATTTTTTAAAATCTAACTGTTCTGGTGTATAATAGTACCTCTTACTTTTTACATAGCATTTTGCTGATGACTACTAAGATTTAGTAATACTTTTTTTGTTTGGCTTGGCTATTTGAATACCTTCTTTTGCGAAACATCTGATAAAGTCTTTTATCTATTTTTCTCTTAAAAAAAAGTTTTGCAAGTTTTTTCTCACTCTGTAACTCTGATTTTTATATTAATATTGGTGTTGTTTGAATAGTTATACTTAATGTAACTATATATAATATATCTATATCCAATTATAATAGTATCTAATAATAATTAGCATTTGTCTGTTTTAAGAAATTACTCCCTAGTCAAAGGACATAGTTGCATATGTATTTTTCTAAGTGTTAATGTTTTACCTCTCAACTTTTAATGAACAATTCATATGAAACATTATGTATGTATGTATCTGTCTAACTGGTGTTTTACTGCACTCTACTTGAATGTGATTCAGTAGAATTTTCTGTGATGATGAAGTATTTTCAATCTGTGCAGCTTAATACAATAGCCACTAGCCTAGGCTTATGTGACTGTGAATACTTGATATGTATAACATGCATCTGAAGAATCAGATATTTAATTTAATTTCATTGAAATTTAAATTTAAATGGCCACATGTGAGACTCTCATATGGAACCACACAGTGAATTCTATCCCACTGATCTATTTTTCTGTATTTCAATCCAAACCCACAAACCCATAGTCTTACGGTTAGTGTGGTCTCTAAGATCACCCCACATTCATAAGTCAATAAGCTCCCAGATTCTGAAAGAGTTCATTTCAGGGAAAGGATACAGATCGCAGGAATTGGAAAAGGCTCAATGGGGGGCGGGGGGGTGGTGATGGAGGGGAGAAAGACACCCAGAGCTTCCTGTTGTCATCTCCTGGTGGAAAGGGAAAGGTGCAAACAGCCCGTATTTCTTCCACAGGTGATCTGGCAATTCTCATGAATTACTAATGGTGTGCATTGTTTTTACTGGGGCTAATCATTTCAACATGACTCACAGAGGTGAGGTTAGTCAGGCTGCCTTAAAGGGCATTCCCCAAGAGGTAAGGGCAAAGTTAATCTTTTCCTGAACACTTAGTACAACTTGAGAGTCAACAGATTACCTCCCACTTGATTCTTCTTTTATTAAGATTTACTTTGACATTGTTCAACCTTTGAATTTTCATATAAATAGTAGAGTCTATTTGCAAGTTTTTATAACGACCTTTTTCAAGCAAAAGTGGATATGAAAGGAGAGATCTGATAAGGAAACATTTAAGTTGTCAAAATGGACTTGCTGCCTTTACAATTTGACATTGAGTTTAAGGAAGAAAAAAATTAGTTTGGGAACACTATGGGAAAACTGACATTTTATTCAGCCTTTAAATCACGGCAAGTTTAAAACTGTTGAGGGGAAAAGTGATCAGGAGTAGGACAAAATTACTTTAAAAACTGTTGGATTTAAAAATTTTAAAAATCATCACAAATGCTGCAACTTGCTTTTATCACACTAAAATAATGAAGCAATTTGAATAATCACAAATCCTGGCAAAATCCTCCAATACCATCCGACTGTTTGAAATACTTGAATAATACATTTAGTAAATCAAGTCAATCACAGGGCTCAATCATACCCAACACCTCTCCAGTTATTTTGATAAGTAAAAGAATAAAGGGGAAGTCCTATTCAAAATAAATTCCATGGAATGCATTGTGACAGCAATGTAATAATTGTGAATATATTTACAAATTTCATGTATTAAACAGATCAAATTGTCAACAACTTATGTGGTGCTTCTTGAGTGCCAGTCACTTTTCTAAGGACTTGATACATTTGAACTTCTTAGTGTTGATAGCAACCTTATGAGGGCTTTTGATATACAGACTTTCTCCATCTGTCACATACTTAGTGTATGTATTTTCTCTGTGTGTAAATTCAGAATATTGGGAGTCTATTTTTCTCATTAATTAGGTATACATACAGTGACCACAGGTACATTCGTAAATTAACAGAAAGGCAAGAGCCCTTGCTTTCTTTTCTCAAGAGACAGTGTATGGGATTTGTAGGTCTGTAAAACTGCAGGAATTTAAATTATCCTATATCCTGCCCTTAAGTACTATTTGAACACAAATTTTCAAGCTTCCTCAAAGAATACACAGTTCACTAAATCTGGAGTCAGCATTGTTATTTTACATAGTCTACTATGTGATTTGCAGGAATTACTGTTATAACAGCAAAAAGCACTTGAAAAATATCTGAAATTATTTTTCACTCAGTGCTGTATATTTCTCTATCTAACTATGACAGTATGCCATTCATATAAACATATTTATGGCTGTGTCAGTTTATATCAAGCACATTGGGACAGTGAAAAAATATAATCTAGACGGAAGAGAATTTCATCTGATTCTCAAGAGTCCATACCCTTCTGTAATGCATTAGAAATCACTATTGGAGTGCTGTAAACCGCACACCATGGGATCTCACGAGATGCTGGTTATTATAATAGAAATGCCTGAAGGTTCTTGTATTCTAAAACTGTCTTTGTAAAACACCTAAATGAATGTGTGGTTTGTGTAAATATAGTTTAGTGCTTGCTAATTATTATTTCTGAAAAATAATTCTGGCAGAACAGAAATAATCTTGACATATGTTTATGTCTGCCTAAAATAAATGTTGACATGGGTATTCAAAAGGGACACTAACCATTTCAAACATGGTATATTTTTGTTCTTACGCTAATGTTTGGATTTTTCATGTCTAGCTTATTGCATTACCTTAACTTAAAAATAAAACATTCTTTGCAAGTAAGGCTTTTTCAGAGAATGTTTGTATTCATTACCTATTTTAATCTTCATATCTTATAATACATTGTCATTCTGTACAAGTAGAGTTTCATTTTGAAACAAAATAGCTCAATAACACTGTTTTTCTCTCCTTAGGAGATACTATGTTTGTTTTTAATTACAAAAATTCTACAACAATAAGAACAAATTGTCGCTTTATATACACTTTATATTATATATTGTACAGCAATTACATAATCCTAAATAACAATTTGTGTTTTTAAATAAAGCAAAGTCACTGCAAGTTAAGCAATTTCTAATGCAACTGTTCTTTCCTTTATGCAGTTAGCATAAACTCCACTCTTCCACAAGAGAGCCTCAATACATTATTCCAGGCCTCTTCAGAAATTATATTTTGTACCTGTGTCTTTATACAATGCATGCTTTCTATAGGTGCACATTTATTTCAGCCCACTGAGACCAAACACTTCTAGAGGTTGATTCCATGTCTTCCTCTTTGTCTTATGTTTCCCCATCTACTCTTGGATTCACTGGCTGGAAATCCAATGAATTTTATCTTAAAGTCTCAGTTTACAGAACAAAATGGGAACATTTTCAGATAGCCATACTAAACGTGAAAAAAAAAATGGTGTTGGAAGGTCAGATTCAGAAAGAATACAATGTAAAGTCAGAAAGTAATTAAATAGAACTACTATGAAGGTGACGTTAAGATTTCCCTGCAATGGTATGACTGACTTCGCATTCTTGAAGAAATGCTTGCTCCCTCAGTCTATCATATTTTCTTACTGTTTGTAAGAAGAGACATTTGACCATACTTTTTCTAATTTCATCAGTATTTTTTACAATTTGGATATAGAATCATTGTCTCAATACAGAGAAACAGAATTTTCTAGAATGGATATTTCACATTTCAAGACAGGGTAAGTAGTCTTTTTTACAATTGTAGTAATATGATACCTGTCAGTGCTCACATGTGCTTTACATTTCCTTACATTAGTTTCTAATTTTACTTCCACTTTAATATTCTTTTTTCATTCCATTTAAAATGTTTATCCATCCCTTGATGCCATACAGGCCTCCCTACTGGTAGGGAAGTGTTTCATCGTACCATGTGGGCAAGACCCGTAGTTGCTTAACAAATCTTGATAGAGATTACAGTATTATCTCCAACATACTATATTTAATTTAAAACAAAGTCACCTGCATGCCCATGTAAAGTACTTCTATATAGATCATGTTTTAGATGTGTGGTGGTGTTCTAAACATACATAACTAGTTTGAAATTTTGTATTATGTCATCACCCAGAAATATCTCCTTTGGTTTACAAGATAGGAAAAGAAGGTAATTTTAGACTTTAAATTCTACTTCTTTCCTCTTTGGTTTAATAAGAGAGATCATACTGATTTTGATTTCTAATCTGTTTTACTTTCCTAATTATTTCTTTTTCATTAATTTCTTTTATGTTAAGAATACTAAGAAGTCCCTTGAAAATTATGAGAATTTAGCTACAGATAGTACTTTGTCGAATCAAAATAAATGCAGACATCTGGAAGTTGAGCTAAATGTCCTACCATTTCTCTGAGATATAACGACTGTAATGCGTTTAGTACACAACTCTAAAATTGCTCCCCATTTTCCATGCCTGGTTCCAGTCAAGTGGTAAATCACTTCCTGAGCATAAACTGGCACCTATAATGAGGCATCCTGTGTTCATGTGAAATACGGTTACCTTGGAATTGGTTCAGTTCGTAAAGCCACAACCCAAGCTCTGACATTCAGCGGCCCTGCTATGAAAATTATGAGTTGGGAGCAAGGGAAAGATAAAGAGACGAATCTGTCTACCTGGCCAAGTTTTTCTTCTCATGTGATTGAATGATGGAGAACAGTGTTATGCCAGAAAAAGTGAATGGACTCAAAAGAATGAGAAATGAAAGAAAAAGAAAACTTACATGTGCTGTCTTTCTGATAGTGCTCCTTGCTTTGCTTCTACTCCTTCCTGAAACTCTCACTGCGTTTCTCTCCTAATATGACACATCTATTTGTATTTTTTTAAATATCCTATTTTTCTCAAGATAGATCAAATGAATTTCTGTTACTGGAAATGTAAAATTCCCTAGCTAAAAGTATTTAGTTATAAAAAAGTGGAATTAAGCAGGAGTAGTGGTTAGAAGCAAACTACAAAAAATGTTCAGGTCTACATTTCACTTCAAAATCTGTAATAACAATGAGAAGAAAGGAAAGAAGCTGAAATTTGTAATGGAAGTCATGTGTAAAATTTATCAGGGTAAGGTACCTGTAGAATCAAATATTTCCTGAAATGCCCAGAGCTCCTCTAATCCAGATACAAAGGGAAAATTCTCCACAGATTACTTTTATACAGCGTATGCAATTTAAATAATATTAAGTATGAGTTGTTTACTTGGCAAGAATTTTTTATGATATTTCAGTGTTTTGAATTCAGAGTAGTGGCAGGACAAATGGAATGCATTTTTATTTAATATGGTGTTTGGTTATGCAATTCAGGTTACAGACTGACATTTAAGTGACTAAAAGCTATTGTCTGGATTAATAATTTCAGCAAATATTTTTCTGGTTTCAAGAATCATTTCATGTTTGGGCAAGCTGGCCCATATCACAGGAGAGTCATTAGGTTATAGCTTTAAATTGCAGCAGTTCATTCAAGAATATGAACTGAGAAATGTGTGCAGAAAAAAAAAATAAAAGTCAATAAGAGTCGGCAATGGTGAAATGACCTTAGTGATCAAATGTGTGATTACCAGATGCCAAAGGAAATTGTAATAACCTGGCTACAGTACATAAGGAACATTAAAAAAGAAATCAACAAGCAAGCAAAAGTATGGAAAATGTCTCTTTTAAGGTCAATTGTGAAACGCTAACAGTTAAAATATCAGAGTAAAGCTACACAGATTCCTTTTAATTTCATATGTTTTCTACACACCAATTTATTGTGAAAGCTGTGTCATATAATGCATTTTAATCTGAGGATTATGGATTTTATTTCATGATTTAATGCAATTTTTTCTTTTTCATTTTCCATCTGTAAGAGATATACTATATTTGTTTGTTATTATGAGTCTATCAAAAGAGAATTAAGTCAATATGTTTTTCTGTTTTAATTTTTATTGAATAGCTGTAATTAAATACTATATTGCTGAACATTTTTTTCAACAAAAATAAAAGATAAACCATTGACAACATTGTAGAATATGTTAATGTTACATTATGTTAAGAAATGAATTTATGCTCCTAATTTTAAAACATTGTAGTCTTATAATAATATTATGGTCATTATATTATGATTACATTTAATCATTTATTAGCATGCTCTGCATGTCTTCTATGGGATTATATATTTTTATGTTGATTATTAGTATATTTAAACAACTTTTATAAAATGGATCCTGGTGCTTTTTATATTAAAAATATTCATATTCTTAATTACTCAATGTTAAGTTAATTTTAGTGTTCCCTAGATTCGAATTAAATTAAATTTAACTTCTACAAGGTCGCTAAAAGGTAGCTAGCACTTCAGTTTACTACCTGCTGTGCTCTGCTACTTTCCTGCCAAACCCAATACAAAGCAAAGGTGGCATGTGGACGGGTCAATATTCAGTTGTGTGAAATACTAATTCTATAAATTATAAGGTACATGATCTAAAACATTCGATGTGGTAACATAAATAATTAAGAATAGCCAAGTAACAGTTTAGTTGTTGCTCCATATAGAATTTAGTTGAATGTCAACTTGGAATCTTTTCCTCTCTAAAACACACCTCAATGACCCATCTCAGTCCTGAACTGCTATCGTTGATGTTACTGATATCCACTAAATAACCACTATCAAAATTTAAATGAGAGAAAATAAAAGTAGGGTAAGGAGTGTACCCTGTGTAAGACTTGGTCTACCCACATCCCCCAAAGCAAAAGAAGTGAAAGAAAAGATAAATAGCCGGGATTACATCAAAATAAAAAGCTTCTGCACAGCAAAATAGACAATAACCAAAACAAACAGGCACCCCACTAACTGGGAGGAAATCTTTGCACACAATACAACTGATAAAGGACTAATAACAAAAATCTACAGGGAGCTCACACAACTCAACAAAAAGAAAGTCAACAATCCAATCAAAAAATGGGCAAGAAGAGCTAAAAAGACACTTCTCCAAAGAAAAGCAAATGGCCAACAGATACATGAAAAAATGTTCAACATCACTTATAATCAAGGAAATGCAAATCAAAACCACAATGAGATACCACCTCACACCAATGAGAATGGCACACATCAAAAAAAAAACAGTCAACAACAAATGCTGGCGAGGATGTGGAGAAAAACTCTTCTACACTGCTGGTGGGAATGCAAATTGGTCCAACCACTATGGAAAGCTGTATGGTGATTCCTCAATCTGCTAAAAATGGAGCTTCCATACGACCTGGCAATACCACTTTTAGGAATCTACTCAAAAGACACAAAAACACTAATCTAAAAGGATACATGCACCCTTATGTTTATTGCAGTACTGTTTACAATAGCTAAGGTATGGAAACAACCCAGATGCCCAAAAATAGATGACTGGATCAAGAAGATGTGGTACATATACACAATGGAATACTATTCAGCATTCAAAAATGATAAACAAATGCAATTCACAGCAACCTGGATGGAACTAGAAGGGATCATGCTCAGTGAAATAAGCCAGAAAGAAAGAGAAAAATATCAAATGGTTTCACTTATAACAAGAATATAGCAGAACCAAACAAAAGCGAGACACCCAACAAGGGAGGGGAAGGATATAGGCTCAAAATGGGGAAGAAAAGGGCACAAGAGACGATGGTGATGGGTTACGGGTGAATCGGTGGGTTACCCAAGGGGAATATACAATGTGAAAAATATAAATAACAATTAAAAAAAAAAAGACTTGGTCTACCTTTCCTCTGTATTTATTGTATAAACTGATTACGGAAGGAGACAAAGAACTTTGGGGCAACAGGGCCCAAGACAGGTGAACTGTGATGAGAAGCAAAGGGATGGTAGTTTGTTAAGGGCCTGTGACGATGGGACACTGAACACCTAGAACTATGGGGTCTCTGGCAGGGGAGAAGGTTAGAAGACTGATATCTGTGTTTGTCTAAG
Organism: Scalopus aquaticus; assembly: GCA_004024925.1. Classification (NCBI taxonomy): domain Eukaryota; kingdom Metazoa; phylum Chordata; class Mammalia; order Eulipotyphla; family Talpidae; genus Scalopus; species Scalopus aquaticus. Next base: position 67,230 of record PVIJ01005116.1, read on the forward strand.
ATCTCCTTTATGTAACAAGTTTGCTCTTGGCTGGCCTTATCAAAAAGTGTGTTGTTTGTAATCAACCCTTACAGTGATCTATTTAAAATAATAAGGATGGTGGGCACTTGGCCACAGAATTCTAACTAAGGGTGGGAAATTAGATAACCCTACATTTTTAATACCCTTAATTCAACTTAATTATAATCAAGCTTTTCCAAGTGACGCTATGCTGAAGAAAATCTTCTGTAATTTTTAAAAAAGATTTCTCTCTTTTCTAGGAACAAAGATATGTATTAGAATTACAGAATTACTTTCAGGCCAGTGGTTCAAAACTTGGTATAATTAGCTGTTTTCAAATACTTCCGTCTTTCCTTCCTATGCTGCCTTCTTTTAAGTTCATGACTCAGGCTTAATTTAAGACCAGGTTAGTCAAACTCTCTGGGGATGGGACTGGGTCATGAATCTTAAAAAGCAGATACAACCAAAATGTGAAAACAATGGAGACAGAGAAGTAAATATACAAGTACACGGCGGGAAATGTTCTTGTGACAACAATCGGACTAAGATTACACATAAAATATTTGGATATTTTGTTTATTTCTCCTACCCAAGAAATGAAGATTGCTAATGAGGATGGCAAACTGTTAATCCTGAAGGAAAATATGGCAGCTGATTTTAAATTTCAGGGAGTTAAAGACTGGTTCATAAGAAAAAGAGAAAAGGCTTTATGAGCCTACAGAATAACACTTGCAAGACATGAACACTGGAAGTAGATGCAGTTGCAAAACAGAGTAGGACTGGAACGAGACCTAATTCTCTGACACTGAGAAGAAATGCAGGTGTCAAGAGAGGTACAGATGTTACATTGACAGATACTGAAGGAAAGAAATTTTGATGTTTTTCACTGAGTGAGATTTAGGGATACATTGGATAGGTTTTAAACAAAATTGTATAATGATCAAATCTGCATTTTACATCAGTCTACTAGACAGATGGACTTCAGAATAAATGGATGTTGCTCATGGCAAGGAAAAAGTGCCAGTGAAAGATTATTTGCCGAGTGATGCAAAGCAGTGTAATTTTGGCTTAACATTATGTATAAAAAGCACTTTTAAAGTCAAAGTACATTTACCCTATGATAACACTATTTCCATTTACTGAAGTTGTTACTGAAATTAATGACAACCATTTATGGGGGGTTGGTACATATGCAAATGCAGGCTAAATTATACTAATTGCTAACTTCTACTAATAATTACCTTTACTCTACTTTAATAAATAGATTCATTATGCTATGTTTTCATTACATTACTACTAAGAGGGAATTTTATGGCTGTGTTTCTGTGTGAAAAATTCTTTTTCAATATCCATAATGCCATTTAAGACTTACTATAACTATATAGTTATACAACCACTTTTTGAAAAAAAAAAGAACTTAGGTTTTCCTTTTAATTTTGAAGATTTGGGGTCTTTTGTAGCCTGATCCTTCCTCCTTGTTCCATTTTTGGGAACCATAATGTTCGCCAATGATGATTTCTAGGATAATGTTACTATCCTTTCAAAAACAAAACGTGTTTTTCCAAACAGTGGATGTTGAACTAAGACAAGTCACGTAAAGGAAACAAAGTCATCTGAAGTTGATTACAGCAAGCAATCAATAAATACTGTGTGACATTTAAAAAAAATGTTGTTTTCAGTTGTGAAGAGTGAATGGGAAAATTCTCACCTCAGTAAAGTAATACTATCATGGAGTCCACTAGGGTCTCAGCATCATAGAAAAACAGTAAGTAGCCCCTGCTGGATGAAAGGAAGCATTACAGGTGTCATATTAACCAAGGCTTTAAAGCAAACATCATTTTGTGCCTCAAATTAAAGAAGACACAGAAATATATTTAGAGCATAAAAGAAAGAAAGAAAGAATAGGGTATTTGAATAACAGGAAACATGAAGAATCTTGTCCAAGATCTCTAGGGAAGAAGATAAAACAAAAACGGACTGAGAATCACTGCAAAGCCTTTGACCTCTCCATTTCATTTCCCACCACCTCAGATCCCAGTTTTAACTTTTATTATTTCTATGTGAGTAAAGCTATACTTACACACACATATGGATATAGAAAATATAGTATCTATATCCTATGTGTATGTACAGTATACATACTATACATAATTTATATTTATATAGATGGATATTATAATATCATGAACATATGACATATTTATTGTCTTTATTTCACTAGTATCATGCAAGCTGCATGAAAGCAGAGGCACTTTTTAATCTATTTGCTTTACCATTCTAATTACACAAAGTAGAAAATTTCCTGGTATACGGAGGGTGCTCAATAAAATTTTGATGAATAAATGGATGAGTGAATGAATGAATGCAACCAAGTGGAGTTTTAATTTAATACTAGATAATAGAGAGTCAAATGTATTTTATCGTAGATCATTTCTGAATCAGGTCTTAAATTATCCCCCCGGCCCCCAATATCAGTTGTATGGAAACTTGCACTCCAAACCATCCCCAAATTCAGGTTATTCTGTTTGAAGCTGACGGCAGGCTTGCCTGTATTGATGGCCTGTCTAGCCTTAGTTTTTGAACATCTCTTATTATTTGCCTTGTTTCTGTTATCTACTGGTCTCATTCTGTATTTCCTCCATTTGGTTCATAGGACACTAACCAATTATGGTTCCAGTAGTCCTAAATGAGCAGTGATATGAATGAAATCTATCACCACCACGTTCCAAGGTCAGAGATGACATATCTGTCATCTCTGTTTAGCAACATACATCTGGTGCCCAGGCAAGGCCCAGGCAAGAGAATGCCCACACACGCATAATGAATAAGTGAGTATGACTGCACAATGAATGTTGATCTATTTATTACTATGAATTAAAAAAAGAGAATTCATGAAACCTTATAGAAAAAAAAAAACAAATAATCTATCATAGTTGGCTTTTCTGTGAAGAGTAAACCCAAATGAGTATTTTAGTGGATCCTAACTTCTCAGCTATAAACATTTTATCCTTTGTTACAGGTGCTATAGTTTTTAATGAACTATATAAAATTCAGCATAGGTGCACTCATTTATTTTCCACATTTAATTTTTATAATGTGTTTTTATAAATACTAAGTAACCAGAAATATAAAGTGGTTGAGAACCTATTTTACAGTAAGGTGACTGAGAAGAAAAAAAATTTGTTTAAACCCCTCACAATGTATCTTTCTCTTTGGAAAACTACAGATACTTCTTTTTTTTTTTTAAGTCTTACGCAGTTTTTAGACTTTGACTCCTTTTGAAAATATGAGATACGGCTTATTTAAAATAATCATGATGCTGTCATTAAGCATTTTATCTTGAGTCATAAAGGCCTGCTCATAGAACATTTGTGGTAATTATTATTTCTGGAGGTCTGCATTCAAATTCACCATCAGCATTATATTATTTTTAAAAGTGCTCTTTTAAAGCAACAACCAAATTCTCAAATGTAATATTGTAACTTAGGAATAAACACAAAATGTGGATAAAATATCTTTGCCTCCACTGTCAGTATTTCCATAAGGTCACCTTTATATGTATCCAAGATTTGATTTGGAATGATATCATTTCTGGTTAATGTACCTTTTCCCAAAAGTACTTTAGATTTCAAAATAAATTATGTGAGAGATTTACTATAATAGAACCAGCTTTGTAGGTACATAAATATAATCTGATTTCTTGTTTCTGATGTTTGGGGGACAATACACCCCAGCCCTCATATTTGAGCACGTGCATTTATTCACATTCATCATCATAGGCCACCCCAGCCTGCTCCTGGTAAACACTCAGCAAATGCCTCCTTTACTAGTAACCATTTCAAGGAGACATACAATACACAAAGGGTCCTGCATTTGTTTGTATTTTTATACATATACTTAAAATGTCATTCAGAAAAATCGACTTGGGAAGCGTATGCTATATATATCATCTCCATTTTCAAATTCTGATAATGATTTTGCTGCATAAAATATATGTGATCATAACCTGAGGGAAGCTCATGAGTGCCCGCCCTCTCACTGGGGACATCTCCCCCCACCTTCAGTGACAGGCAGATCTGTCACAGAGAGAGATGATTTATCTCCTCTGATTTCATCCGTAAAGACGCCCTATACAAGGTGAAGTGATAATTTTCCTCAGAGTTAGCATGTCCAATGTCTCATTTTTCATTCTAGTCCTTGTGAAATGACATCAAACACTAAATTGGGAACTAATTTTGGTTGTGAGGGTTGGCTGCCTGCCCACTTCTCTTGGAAAACAAGCAAATTATCTGTACTTTTTACTCATGGAAGTTACACAATCCTTGATGTAAGAAATTATTTTTTCTTTTAACCCACACTGGGGAAACTAAAGGAAAAATTTACATGAGGAATTTGAAAATGTATTATACAAGAAAATGAATAAAAAAATACACAAAAGTATTGTATTTGTGAAAAGTATGTAGTGAATAATTTAGGGGAACTATAAAACTAAATGAAGGAGTAAAGCCACAAAACTAAGGTGCTCACTTTATTACGATTTTAGGACAAATTTCACAATTACTTGAGAATAAAATCTAACCAGTCGACCTGTTATTTTTACCCATCAAGGTAACTTTTTGTAAATATGTCTTTAGATGGAGCACAATTTTATAATTTTTTAATGTTCTTATTTTAGCATACAATTAGGGTAGTCAGATGTGATACATTACATTTTAATTTACATATTTTTTTTCTTGATGAGTAAAATTGATCCTGAGTTATAATTTATTGGATAAGTGTAAGAATACAGTTAGAGGCAGGGGAGTTGTATGACCAAGATATCACGTAAAAATAAACTAAGAATAGAGAAAGGCTGTGCTTTTTTGCATTAATGATTAGTTTAAAGAGGCACACACGTTAAAGGGATATGGCTATTAGGTGAATATAAGTTCATCAAATAATTAATATCTGACAATTTGCAAGTCATTCGTACAACACCTACATCGTCAAAATCATAACTTTTATAATATAAATAACAATGAAAGTGAATTTTAAAAGTACTAAAGGAATAAGTAATATTTATTGAAATATTTTTTATAGATTATTATATTTATTCTTTAAAATAGCTCAATGAATTAGGGACCAATAATTTAATCACTTTATAATTTAGGAAAGTGAGATATAAAAGGAAATATTTATTTTCCCAGGATCTCACATTAAAAACGTCAGGGGAGCATCCAAATCTAAGTAAAGCTTGCTTATTTTAACCTTATTTTAACCTTTATTAAAAAGGCAAAATACCAGAAATGCCTACAAGCATCTAGAATCACAGAAGAAAACGATGATACATCTAGAGAGGGATAGGGGAAAAAAGGCAGAATTTCATCTGCAATTGAAAGGAGTGTTAGTATTAATTGAAACTGGAATAGAAATACGGAAAGTTACTTCAAGCAGATATAATGTTATAAACAAAGGTAAGTAAAGATGAGAAGTCCCCTTTACAATAAATTTCTAGGCTGTCTGGCTTCAGAGGATTTGAAGGGGATCAATCCTGGGGAAAATATTTGCAGCCAGATTCTTGACTTCAAATTTCATGTTAAAACTCAACTACGTAAGAACAAAATTTTATTTATTTTTTGAAAGATTTATTTATTTATGCATACAAGCTGGGGTGTATGCCAGAGGTGTAGGGGTGGTGAGAGGATACACCAGAGACAGAGTGGGGAGCAGAACAGGCAGATTGACTGAAATACACTGCTGAGGGGAGCAGCAGGCAAGACAGGAGAGGTCTGTTGCGCCATGTGGGAATCCCCCTGGCCGTGTATTGAACTTGTGCTGCAGTGGCTCTGGATAGCTTCATGGTGCTGCACTCAACCTGCTGAGCCACCAGGGAGGCCCAGTACAAAATTTTAGTACAAACGTACTTATTTATGTCAATAAGGAAATTTCAAATCAGTGGGAAGCAGAGCAATTTTTTTTTGTTAAAATTATTGGAAAAATGGTTAATAGTATATGAAAAATAATTTATGTATATCCCTTTGTTACATAATCTATGAAGTTATGTTCAGTTTGTATTAGAGTTAGATGTGATCAGTGGAGACTTTCTCAAATCTACAGGTAATTTTTATTCTGTAGGCTTTTTCCCCTTTCTGAAGAAGATGATTATGATAGACCCTTAAGGATATCTGGGTCCTAATTCCTAAAACCTGTGAATGCAACCTTTTATGGTAGCAAAGTCTTTGCAAAAATATTAATGTAAGGATCTTGATGTAGGGAGAACATCCAGGATTACTGGGGTGAATCCTTCATGGAATCCATGTGTCTTTAAGAGTGAGGCAGAGGGAGATTTGAAGGCAGAAGAGGAAGAAGTCCATGTGACCAAGATAATGGGGAGAAGAGGTGATATGCTGTGGGCCTGGGAACCAAGGAATGAGGGCAGTTCCCAGAAGCTGAAACGGTAATGAATGGATTCTCTCCAAGAACATCCAGAAGGTGTGTGGTATTGTTCACATTATGATACTACCCCGTATGAAACCCATTATGAACTTTTGACTTCCAGAATCAGAAATGAGTTTGTATTGTTTTAAATCACAAAATGCATAGTAACTGCCACAGAAAGTTATTATAGGTATATTTACAGAGGTCTCTGTCATACCATTTTTATGCTTATGGAATATTTATAAGTGTGAACTGATAAACTTACTATAGGTGGTTGCTTTTTATGATTAATAATGGGTAAAACTTAAAAAGTATAACACTTGTCAAAGCAACTATTATTATAAATTTGTCTACGTAAGTATTAAATACTTAGATCTTTTTAAAAGCATAAAAAATAAGGGTAAGCAAAGTCAACATTGAAACAAATATTTCATAGGGTTACCTTTGTAATACTTGAAACATTTCTGTAAATTATGAAAAAATAACTACCTTTTTAAATAGCTGAGTACTATTTCCTTGTGTATGTGCACTACATCTTTCTATCCATTCATCTACTTTGAGCACTAAAGTTGTTTTCCATAGTTTGGCTATTGTAAATAATGATGCAACAGAGGAGTACATGTTTTCCTCTGAATCAGTATTTTTGCATTTTTTGGGTAAATACCTAGGGGTGGAATTGTTGGGTCGTATGATAAATCCATTTTTAACCTAAAAGAGGAGATCCAATAACTATAAAACACAAGCAATGATATAAACCAATGTTATCACAATAATAATAATAATAATAATAATAAAAGAAAAAATAACTATAACAGGAAAACTTGAAACCTCTTGAGCATATAGTTCCTAATACCAGACATAAAAATTATTATTAAGCAATAAAATATCGTTGTAACTAGTAATTATAGAATATCATATTAAAACTGCAAATGAATCATTTCAAATTCTACCAAGATATATGTTTTGCTCTCTATTTCAATAACTTATCTGTAAAATCTCTAGCAAGTTTATGTTTAGAATACTATTTCAAAACTCAGTTTAATAATTCATATTTTTTGTATTCAAATTTCTACATATTTCCTGTTGTTAATGGCAGGTCCTTGCAATCAAATGTATTTCTAGATTTTCTTCATACCCAACATTCTTTTCTCAAATAATTCTTTTTGGATTTACTTTCAAAGTCTATCTACTTGATGAAAAGCCTTCACCTTGATGAGTAATATCCTTCATTCATCTCCAGATTCTTGCAACAGCATCCTAACAAATTGCCCTACTCTGACCTTTGACCTTGTCAATATTACAACTGAAAAATACACAAAGATGACTTATAGCATGAAAACTGATCATGTCACTTCCCCGTGGCATAATCATACAGGGGCTCCTTACTTTGGCCTCTTAAACTCTACATGATTTCATGTTCTCCCCCTCTTACCTTTTTTTAAAATATCTTTACTTTCTTCCTATCATTCTCTACCTTACTAACTATAATCCAGTAGTAGTTTTCACCTCCTCATATCTGAACATCATACCTCTGACATGACAGGATTTTTACACTAGTTCTACCTGCTTTCTGGAATCATTTTCTTCCTAAATCACCTCATGACTCACTTTGTCTCCTGAAAACTGTGTCAAATGGTAATTTTACAGAGTGAGCATCTAAAACTGCCTGCCATTGTGCCCAATCTTTTATTGCATTTATTGAAGTCTGAGTCTATATACTTATATACTATTTCAAATTGCCTGCAGTACATTATTTAGTGTTTTTTCAAACTCACATGCTGATATCACAGAAGTCTTTTTTAAAATTTATTTTTGTTATTTTAATTTTTATTGAGGTACATTTTGAATTCACCAGTCTTGATATATCTAATAATTAATGTCAGTTTGCTACCATTAATAACCTTACTGTGTGAAAAATATTCTAGTTGTGCCTTCTGATAATTTGAAAATCACACTGTTAAAGAAACGTAGATTTGGGACCATTTATATTTTTTTCACACTGGCCTCCCCTGCCAGGATTAACCTTTATTATGCAAGAAGGTAATTTTTTTTTCAATTTTGTTTATTCATGCATCCCTGAATCCTAGAATAATTTCTGATGCATGGGAGATAACAAACAAGTATCTCCTGAATGCATTTATGAATTGATGAAAAACAATTATAATGCTTCATTACATAGCAAATAGTCAATAATGTTGACTGTTGGAATAGCAATCCTCAGGAGCATTCAGATCTGACTTTGCTAATACATTTTGTGGTAAATATTTACTCTGTAGTCAGTGACAATGTCTACTCTGCTGGCCACTACTCCTTTTATGGTATTATTATATACTTAGGAACATTAAATTTTTCTAGAGAACTAAGTTATGATAATATTTTTTATTTTAATAAATCAATTAAAATCTGTAATCATTATTTTCTTCATTTTGACTGGATTTGACATCCAAATTAAATGAGTTTTCCACAAAGTTTTATATGAATAAAAATGTTCTGTCATAAGTTAAAAGAATTGAGACTAGTTAGCTCACTGTTACTTTCTTATTAAAATTTTAGGCATATTATTTATAGTCCAATTATGAAGTTATTAAAATCCTTAAGAGTTTAACCTTTCCATTTCTCAGATATGTTGGGAATGACATTTTTTGCTCAGTAAGCTCTGTCCAACAGCATGGAAAAGAAATCTGAGTCACTGAACTACAGTCATTGAGAAATAATAGCTGAATCTGATAGAATTCTTCTGTCATTATTCCAGTCTCAAGACAAAATTGTTAACTTATAGATATTAATCTCTACTGTTCAAAGTGAAATATAGCTAACTTAATTAGGTTCTTAAATTTTGTCTGAGTATTTGTCTTTGCCTTCTCTCCAACTGAAATTTTATATTAATTCCAAAAATTGATCACTATTTAGAAACTTGTGTTATCAACAGCATCTCTATTAAATTGTACAGGATTAATTATTAAAATAGTATTGAACCAGTAATTTCACACTTTGAATCTTGTAAGTAAAATTAAAATGTAGACATCTGTGTTGGAAACTGTACGAAATTCATTCTAAAAACATCTTATTCCATACAAATTATTCTACTGTTTCTAAATTCCATTTTGAGAAAATCATGTCCAAATGAAGACTCAAAGTTTGCTACAAAGGAGCATTTTATTAGATATTAGAATATTAGACTATTTCATATGACCACATATTGACATTAAGTTTTCATTTTTATCAATTATTAAAGGAATGCCCTTGGAATATTGCCATTTTAATGGTACTGTTGACACACAAAATATGAATTACTATAATATTCTTTTTACATCCAACATTCATTTTCAACTCAATTAAATTCAGTATAGATAACCATTGAAACGTAAAAACAGGAAGCTATCGATAGTTTCAAGTAATGAAGCCTATATTTATTTTTACCTTAACCCATTAATTTTACCAGTGCTAATATTTAGTTCACTGCTCATTCCACCAAACTGGACTAAATGAGATGAAATGTGATCCATTAAGTCATAATGGTGTGCATTTTCTAAAATTGTATGTATATATAAGAATAGCTATAACTAAAATATATCTGGCTCTGTGTCCTTCTAGAAAACATTATATTTTAAACAATTTTGAGGGACATTTTCATAACATAAAATTAACTTATTTTGAGTGTACAATTTGAGACTATTTATATTGAGTGGTTCACTTGTCACCATAAATTGATAATAGAGCATTTCCATGCCTACAATAATCCTTCATGTCCATTTACAGTTATTCTCCATCACTCCCCCAGCCTTAGTAATCTACTTTCTGTCAATATTGATTGCAATTTCAGAACACATCATATGAAGAGAATCATAATATGTTGTTTCTTGTGCACAATCACTTAACATAACACTTTTGAACATTATGTCAAATAGCATGCAACAGCATTTTCTCACATTGATGAATGGTATTCCAGTGTATGCCTATACCATATAAATCTCCCAATTCATTGCATTAAGATTTTTTTTCTAGATTTTGGCTATTATGACTAATACTTCTATTAACATTTCTGTACCTACTAGTTAAAATGCTGGTTATATTAGTTTCATATTCACTGTTTTTAGAAATTGACAAAATTTTTCTAGTGATTGAACAATTTTGAATTCTTATCAGCAATGTATGAAAGTTTCTGCTTTTCCATATCTTCTCTATGTTTTGCAGCTGTCTGCCTTATTTTTAATAGATATTTTAGTAGCATTTAAATCATATCAAATTGTGGTTTCAATACTCATTCTCCTAAAAGTTATGCTAAGCATCTTTCATTTGTTTACTAGCCATAAAACATCTTTAATGAAGAATCTATATATTTTGCTCACTTTTTGATGGGGTCATGTTCTGCATATAAATCATTTGTAGTTTATGTGTTCTGTAAATATTTTCTCACAGACTGCTAGTTTTGTCTTCATTTTTCTTAATAGTTTATTTTGAAGTGAAAGAGTTTTAAAATTGATGAGATCTGATTTATCAGTCTTTTTTTTTCTCTTGAACCACACATTTGATGATGTATCTAATAGATCTTTGATTTATCAGCAAATATAAGCTTATATCTAAGGAAGTAGAAAAAGAAAATATAGAGCCAAAGCCAGTAGAAGGTAGGAAATAATAAAAATTAGAGCTGAAATAGTGATCAGAAAGAAAATTCAACTATTTAATGAAAACAAGTGCTGGTTCTGTGAAAAAATTAACAAAATATCAAACCATTAGCCATACTCCTGAAAAGAGAAAGAAAACACAAATAAGGAAAACAGAAAAGAAAGACAAGTTACAACAAAAACTGGAGACACACAAAGGATCACAAGAGGCTATTATGAAAACCTATAAATAGCAACAAATTTTACAATCTTGAAGAAATGGATAACTTTTTAGCATCTGGAAGAAATAGAAAATACAAACAGAGCAGTCATGTCACTAAGAGAACTGAAATGGTAATCAAAAGCCTCCTCCAAAACAAAGTCCAGTACCAGGTGTCTCCATTAATGAATTCTATCAAATTTTCCAAGAATTTATACTAATTCCTCTCAAAATGCCTCCAAAAAAATTGAAAAGGAGGAAACTTCTAAATGTATTACCCTAATTCCAAAACCAGACAGGGGGACATCACAAAGATAATAAACATAGATCCAAACCTCTGAAAAAGGTGAATATGAAAATTTTCACCAAAAGACTAGCAAACTGAATTCCTGAATTCATTAAAGACTCATACAACATGACCAGGTGGGATTCATTCCAGGGATGCAAGAATGGTTCAATATAAGCAAATCAATAAACATGATATATCACATCAAAAAAGAAAGCACAAAACTCCTATGTTCATCTTACTAGTGCAGGGCAAAAATTTTACAAGATTCAACACTCTTATAATAAAGACGCTCAACAAAATGGATATTATATTGGGTATTAAATTGTTCTATCCGTTGCAGATATTGTCTATTTGGGGATCTTTCATTCTCACACTTTCCATCAAACTTTTAGAAAACTATTTCTTTAAACACATTTATGAGGTACAACAGGAGTTTAGCAGGATGGCTGCAGCCCTTCTCCCATTCAGTATTCCAGAAAAACAGACGTACATATTTCAGAACAAAGTGACTCTCAACTGTTAGTTTATCTCACACCACGTGCCACCGGTTGTAAAATTTCTCCATCTTATCTAACAGGAGTTTAAGGGTCAGGTGCTTTTGTTAAACAAAACTGGTCAAAACCCATCCTGTCATCTGTAAATTCCTGCCCCTTTTGTTAAGCAAAAGTTGTCCAAACCTATTCAAGATCCCATCAAACAAAGCAACTATTTCTTATCAGTCAGTCAGCAGCCTTAAGGTCCAAGGCAAGATTCTCCTCAGAATCTGCCCTCATTCCCTCCTGAGTGTGTACTGTAACCTACAATAAAGCTTCATTTCTAACTCACCTGTACAAATTCCTGCATGAATTCTTTCTTGCTTAGAAGAACCTCAGGTCATTCAGCACCCTCAAGCCCCAACATTTATACTTGAAAATGTAGACCATCTCAGGGGCAGTTTCCACTTATTTTACCAGAGTTTACACTGACCATACTTTCTTTTTCCCCGTTTTTCTTATTACAGTATTGTGTTGAAAACAAATCACTTAGATAACTTAACGTGGCAGTTTTGCAAATTCAAACTCCCACCCTCCATGGTTTTCTTTTGTTCTTGTTATTGCTGTTTGTCTGGTTACTCTCCTGGACTAACTCTTTAAAGTGTGCGTTGCTATAGTGGGTGACCACTATGACTCACCACTCAGATATCTTAGTAACTAGCTAATGATTTGCTAGAGATTTCCTTAAATACACGGATCATGTTAGCTTTCCAGTATGTCCTCAGGGGCTCTGTCCACTAATGATGATGTCTTCTGTGCCTCAGAAGACAACTTGTCCTCAGCTTATGTGAAAGGGAAGGACATTCCTTATTGTGCTGGGCCTTGTGTCAGTCATCAAAGAGTAATTATCTCCCTCCAGGGCTTTCATGGATATGCCCACAGCCCTAGATGTGTTCAACCTTCTAGATCGCTAGGAACCTGTCAGAGGTTTTCCAAGCCCCACAGAAATTTCATTTGACAGCTATTCCTTTTACATTTTTGGCTGGGCTCTTATATGACCCAACTGGTATTATAGTCAGAGCAAACTGCAATTTTAAGCAATTTCAGTTGATTGTTTTCAACTATCACCCTGAGGATAGGGCGTTTCCTACTGAGCAAGATGTGAGGTGGGTCAGATAACCACAGTGAGCTCTCGATAGTGCTTTTCCAGGTCAAATAATGGTAATTCTCTCGGAGAGAGGACTCCAGGCTCACCTGCTCCTCCTAGTGGCTGTGAGGTTTTCACAACTATCTCGCTTGTGAAACTGCTGATTTTCCTTGCTACTGGCTACTGCAGTGGTGCAAACAGGGAAGGGAGCAGGTTGTTAGACAAGGTAAGACTCCTCAAACTTTACTGATGCTCTGCATTTTCTCTTGAGTAAATACTCTCTAAATGGTTGTAAGATTTTGGAAAATTTTCAGAGTTCTTAAAAACCTGATTTTGATAACTCTTCAATTTTTTTTTTTATGATTATAGATGAGGAAATTTACAGAAGTCCTCACATGGCCATTAAAAAAAGCTCCAGCACCCTCAGAGTACATATTACAGAATGTCAGATAATTATTGTACATTAGGTGACATTTTCTCTATGTTCATATGTACTCCATTTAATCCTCATAAGAGTCCCATAAGCTAGACAGCATCATTTCCCTATATTATATATGAGGAAACGGAGTCACAGAGAACTTGAATAAATCAGGTCAAGACAGCTAATAAGAGGAAGAGCCAGATTTGAAACTAGGAAATGTATTTCCACATTCCATGCTGCTAATCACTGTATCCTCTGTATCACACATGCAGCTTCATACTGCCCTCTCAGGAATATGAGGTTTTGCTCCAGTGTGACATTAAGTGTCATCCAGGTCCATCACACTTTTCTTCAGCACTTTGCTTATGCTTTATTGTGTTAACTGCATTCTCTGTGAGTATTAACCACCCTTACCCATACACCTCAAGTTCTATTATTCTTTAAGTCTTTGTCAAACACTTAGTAATCTGAAGTGTTTATATTCATGGCATGTCATAGAACACTTATTTAAAAATTATAAAGTTTTAAAACTTTTCTTTCCAACTTTATCATAAGTATACTGAGGATAAAGTTGCATTCTACCCACCATAGTATTTAGAAAGAATTATGCAATATAAGTTCTGCAAATATTGAATAGATGTCAATTCTTAGGAAATAATAGAGCAATAAATTGTAATATAATCCGATACATATAATGCCATAATTCATTGATGAGGTATTATATGAAAAAGACTATGTTAGAAAGAACTTATAGGCATCTAAATTTTTTTTTTTGAAGATTTATTTTTTATTTATACATACAAGCTGGGGTACAAGCCAGAGCTGTGGGGCGGTGAGAGGGTTCACCAGAGACAGAGTGGGTAGCAGAACAGGCAGATCAGAACTACACTGCTGAGGGGAGCAGCGGGCGAGGCAGGAGAGGTCTGCCGCACCATGTGGGATTCTCCCCGGCCGGGCGTCGAACTCGCGTCGCCGCCACAGACAGCTCCACAGCGCAGCGCTTAACCGCTGCGCCACCAGGGAGGCCCATATAGGCATCTAAATTTTATACAAGCATTTCTTATATTCTATTAGGAGCTAAAATATTTGCTAGTACATTTTATTTTTATTGCTTTATTTCTAAAATCCTAAAGTAATGGCATAGTACAATTAAACTGGAAAATAGAGTGCTCTACTTCTGTAACATATCATAAACTTCAATTGTATTATTTTTCTCTACTTTTGTTTTATTTTCAGTCATTTCTAATAACTGATTCCAATATGCAATGCTTGTATCACTTGCCTGATAAAACATAAGACTATAATTAATTCCCTATAGTTTGACTACCACATATATAACATTATACACTCATGTTAAGATTTTATTTCCTCAACTTGTTAGTCCATTTCTTACACAGAAGTCTGACATATTTATGAAAAATTAGAAAAATCAAAAATAGAATAGTAATATTACCCTATTTACATTTTAAGATTTATGATGCAAGTAAATGTATCCTTATGCATATTTCTCTTCTAATTGTTCACTGTAGCTTGGAATCCACTATGTAGTGATTGGTTTTCAAGTTAATATGATTCACTTATTTATCATCTTTCATTTGTAGGAGTGAGTGGGTGTAATATTAATGCAAGTTACATGGAACTCTGGGAGGACATTTTATGAAACTGCTATCACCTAAAATAATACAAACACTTTGGACAAAATGTAAACAAAAAACTGTTGTAAAGGGGTAGGAGTTAGAAGCTTTTATATTGAAGACACTTGTATTTTATGTTTACTTCAGAAACAGAATGTTTAAGGATTTAAAAGCCAACACGCCCAAACCAGTCTCTGTTCAAATGTCTTTCACCAGATTCACACCTGGTTCACCTAATCAAGTGTGCAACTGTCACACTTCTGGCACTCCTTTTATGGAGTCACTGTCAACAGAGAATTTTACTTTTTCTTTTAAATAAGGAGTCATATATAACCTTAAGATGCCATTGCTATTCTATTTGTTTAACTTCATGTCTTGAATTCCTCTGTATGCGCAAATTTTGCCTTTTAATTTTTTGGAGGTAGGATCTCCAGCTAGCATTACATTGTTTCCTGTTTCTGGTTTGCAATTCTATTTTCAATGTTCATTTGTCCTGTGAGTGTGATTTGTCTCAGCATGGAACATCATGCTTATTTCAAAGTTGACTTCCTTCATTTCATGACTTTCAGTGTTTCTAAGAATCTGCTCAGCAGGAGATAGCACTTTATGAAGTTTCTGTCTCTTGCTGCTTCATCTGACAATTTCTGTGTTTACCTGATTAGTGGCATTTAAATGGAGACTGCAGATATTCTGTTAATTTGGGTTGATATTTTTAGTCTTTTCTTGTTTTAGATATATAAATAAAAACTCAAATGAGATTCACGCACCACTAAAATGAAACAATGAATTAAATGAGATAGGTTAAATCACCAGATGATGCAGTAGTACAACTGCTAAACATAAATAAATGGGAAAATGGCTGAAAAATAAATTTATAGTAGAAAAGCATCTGTTAGTTTTAATTGCATTTATATTATTTTTTAATATGAATCTATTCGGTCTTGAAATAAAGAACATGAAGGCATACAGGAGTCAGTGAATGTACCAAAATAAATGACATAGAGAGTGATAAACACAGCATTTTATAGAGGAAAAGGTGTGTGTGTGTGTGTGTGTGTGTGTGTGTGTGTGTGTGTGTGTGTGAGAGAGAGAGAGAGAGAGAGAGAGAGAGAGAGAGAGAGAGAGAGAGAGAGAGAGAGAGAGAGAGTGTCTGCCAAAATCAGCACTCCCTACATGTTCCCTTACTCAGGGCAAGAGAGCAAAGGATGATTTACAAATGTCTGCAGCCTCCAGAGCTTGTATGAGGTCTATTTGCTATTACCTCAAGCACAGGTGGAAAGACACCCCTTGGCCCATGCATAGACACCAAGTGTTAGTTATTAAAATGGGGACCAAAGAGGAGAAACATCTTATGCTGCCAAGAGACTGACATCACTCTGGTCTGTTTGTTAATAAGAAAATATCGGAAAATCATTCAAATGGAATGTATGAAAGTAGATAATATTTTTAAGCCCTTATTTTATCTTACTCTCAAATGAAAATTTTGAAACAAGGGAAATAAGCTACTTTCTAAATAATAGATTTTCCAAAAACTAGTTAAGAAGACAACCTGGAAAAAACAAACACAGTTACTGGGTAGATGTTCAGTGGGTTCATTATTCTGGTAAGTATACTGCCATTGTGGAGAAGTCTTTAGCAACGGATCTTGATGTCATTAACATATAAATTAATTCCCCTTGCTGGAACCTTCGATTAAGTGTATTTGGGGAGCGGGGGTCAATACAAATACTTTAATTCTGATTCTGATTTTGTTATGTTTTAAATATTTATCTTTATTAATTTTATCTTGATTGCACATTTGACATATTCTGGAATAAAGACAGATACTTTACTAAAAAGCACACAGTAAATTATAAGTGTATTCGCCCCATTAGCCTAAATTCTTATGACCAACACGATAACCTGAGAATAAGACCAACAACCCTGCATGGATAGCTAGATGTCCCATGGGCCAGAGACTAGAGAAATGATTTCTTTATGGATCTTGGAAATATAATCACCCTAGACTACCTCCAACAACTTGATATATCAATAAAACCTCCCCAGGGGCGAGAAAGAACCCTGGTGTCAGGCTTTGCACCAAGCAATATTTTCAAATTCTGTGCTTTATCCCTTTTGGCATGTAAATACCAAATATATATTGTTTCGCTCATTCTACCATCTTGGATTTTTAATCTAAGGACCTTGCTTATCCTGTTATTACACTGGATCCTCACAGAAAAAGATGAAATTTTATTATCTATTTGGATAATAATAAATAATCAAATAAATTAACCAAATAATAATTACCAAATTTAATTATTCAGATCTAAATTTCATGGTATGTGAAACTATTTCTTGGAAAAGGAAAAGCATTCTTTTCTAATTTATAATAGATATAAAAAGCCAGGGTCTTTTGAAAGAGCCCTGAAAGGCAAGACTTATTTTCCCAAAATTATATATTAATATTTTGTGATGATAGCTTTTACATCAAGCTTTGTGAGTCTTATTAAAATCAATCTACCAAATAGAGTAAAGGCACTCATTATACTGTCAATATCTAAATATCTAACTCTAAAATGTGAAATTAAAGATACTGGACAATGACATTTTATCCATACTAAATATTACTTTGTTAATCCAAGTAAAAAATGTTTATCAGTTTATGAATCAACCTGCTTAATAATTAAATATAACATAGTAAATTTTTTTCACTTCCTCCCCGCCCCAAGCAATTCCAGTACATGGGACCGGGTTTTAAAAAATAGTAGGGGCCTCCCCGGTGGTACAGTGGTTAAGCGCTGTGCTGTGGAGCTGTTGGCAGCGGTGACGCGAGTTCGACGCCCGGCCGGGGAGAATCCCACATGGCGCGGCAGACCTCTCCTGCCTCGCCCGCTGCTCCCCTCAGCAGTGGATTTCTGATCTGCCTGTTCTGCTCCCCGCTCTGTCTCTGGTGAACCCTCTCGCCGCCCCACCCCTCTGGCCTGTACCCCAACTTGTATGTATAAATAAAAAATAAATCTTTAAAAAAAAATAAAAAATAGTAAATAGTTGTTTCAAGTATTATACTGTATTTTATGTAGATTTTAAGCATTCTAATATTAAAATATAAGATAATAATAAAATGACATCTTTAAGGACATTTAATGTATTTCTAGCAAAATCAAACTTGCAGATATAGTGCATTCTTTGTTTAAACAACAATCATATTTTAATTTTTACATTGGCTAACAGGCCAGCATTTTATATTTTGATACCATTTAATGAATTAATTTAGGTAATGTCATTACTTAGCAATATAAAATTTAAAGGAAAACATTTCCTAAAGTTTTACAAACACAGTAATGGTCAAACATCTACAAAAACTTTGGCATAGACCTTTCACTTCATTTAGGTAGTTCTCATTTATATATATGGTAAGATGAGGAAAAAAGTTGTGTAAATAAATTTCTTTTAGAGCAAAATTAAATTGTGCCTCTTGCCATGGTCAAGTTCTCCACTGTTTTCAAATGACTTTTCTATATATGGGGGCATTGTCATGTTAAGAACAACCTCTTTTCCATATGTGCATCAAAATACTCAAGTTTCTGTCTACCCTTTAACTATGATACATGCAGATTTTCTAGATTTACATAATTAAATGCATTTTTGAAACAGTAGAATTTGGGGCTTAAAATGAACAGAACTTAAAATCTGGGGCAAAACTTCCATTATTTTGCTGAAAAAGAGTAATGAAAATTATAATGTAAAATAACCAATAGTTGCAAACTTTAGATTTCCGACCTACAGAAAAAGAGTTTCTGTAGGTAAGTATTAAAGAGTTAAAATGAGACTTCTCTGGTGGTGCAAGGGGTTATGTCTCAGCCTACGAAGCTATCAGCAGCCACTTCAGCATGAGTTTGATTCACGGCCAGGGAGCTTCCCACATGACACAGCAGACCTCTGCTGCCTAGCCCGCTGCTCCCCTCAGCAGTGTATTTCAGTCAATCTGCCTGTTCTGCTCCCCCACTCTGTCTCTGGTGAATCCTCTCGCCACCCCCCCACCCAACTCTCTGGTCCACAACCCAGCTCTTGTATGCATAAATAAATCTTTAAAATAAATGAAGAGTTAAAATGGTATCAATCTCAGATACAGAAGAAATTTTCTAGAAAATTTAAACTCTTGGCTCAGTTCCTTTGCTAGTATAATGATCTCCCCACATTTTTACAACAAAGATCCATGCTTAATACACTCTTTCCTTATATAGTTGATAGTCAAAAGACAGGATATCAGAGTTTAGGCTTACGTTGCTATTTATAGATTCTCAAACAGAACAAATTGAAAGCGAAATTGATATTATTTATGCATGCATTTAAATTTAAAGGGCTAAATATAATTTTTTAAATAGTGTACTATTCTATTTTTATACAGATATAGTATAATAAATATGTTATTATATCCAATAGCAAACTTTCCTTTTTTTTTTTTGGAAATTTATCAACGAGCTACTTGCAGAGAAATAATGCCTGAGAATATCCCTAGAGTCTCAAAAAAAAAAAAAAATAGCTATTCACTAATGTACTACCTTATTCAGTGACTGACCATGGAAATTTGAGGGAACAAAATAAACCAGCAATACCATTATGTATAGAAAAAGACAACAAAACAACATTTGATGGGATTCTCCAAAGAGAAGTTATATTTACTTGAAAAGGCATGGTTTTTAGTAGCCAAATTTTGCTACAACAGATGGAGATGTTTTTCTCCCACTTTTCAATGGAAATAATCATAGGGAAAATATTTAGGGAATTTTATTTCTAGATGAAATCTCTGTTTAGTAGACTTGGCAATTTCACTTTGTGTGGATTCCCACTTAGTAGATAACTTAGATATGAGACTTCAGGAAGCATAAAACACAATCTGGTGATCACCTACGAGAGTCTCTGCTTAACAATCAGAATTACTTGAGATGCTTTTGAACAAATCTGTGATCTGCTCCAATTCTGGTTTTCCCCACATACAATCACCCTCCCCTTTTACTTGAACAATTCTCAAAAACTGATTATCTTTTCGCTTTAACAGCATACATTTACTCCAAGAAAGCTTTCCTTCACTATTAAAGAAGGTATTAATAGGTATTAAAACCCATTTCTGAATCTTGACAGTGTAATATTTTAAGTCTATAGAGTAGGAGCAAGAACCTCAAATTTTCAGAATAGACAACAATATTACCATACTAATGAAATACTGGCATGGTGCCAAGTGATATGAAACTTTTTGGGTAACTGCAGAGCCTAAATTCTAAGTATAAGAAAGTTTAATATTGAATATATTGAATTTTACGATATATATTGGCAATCCTTACACAGAGCCAGGATGGGTACCAAGAAAACCTGAGGTGACCCACTCACATTACTCCTGCATTTTTATAGAGGATAAATGAAAAAGGGATAGTTTGAACTATTTATTTGCCAATCATGTTAGGGGAAAAAAATATCTTTCATAATATTTTCTCAACCCCTTTGCAAATGGTCTTTTGAGAAACTAGAAAAATTACAGTGTGAAAAAATATAACAACGTCTTCACAACCATCTTGAAAGCACTGAAAGCATAAAAAATTCCAAAATTACATCCTTTGATGAAGTCAAGCATGTTTGATGACATACTTCCATAATCTGTTTTATTTGAATTTGGTGACATTTAAAGATCTCAACAATGTTGATATGATTTTTTAAAAGAAAGTATTAACATGGCTTCAGTAAAGAAGAGGTGCTGAAGTGTTTCACTGATAAAAATTAAAACTTAAAATCAAAATCAGTAAAGACAAAGTATCTGGGTTATGGAGAGCTTAGTATATGTGAAAACTTAATTGTGGATAATAGCTCATAAAACTCTCAACTGCATCAAATTATTTTGCCTCAAGTAGAGTTTGGAGGATCATTTTAGAGGAAATATTAAAAAGAATGATGTTCCTTTGATTTCTCAAGCAACTTATTTATACTAGATAAGCTTCTTATATCATTTAGAGGTCTAGGTGTACTTCCACTATGTTTGAAATAGCCGTCTCAGTCATCATTTCATTGAAGTTTTATTAAAAGGTTCAGTTTGATGTAATTTATCTCTTTAAACTTCCATAAAAAGGCTTCAGAAGTTCAAAATATTTCAACTTGGGGAAATGATCAGTGTAAACTGCATTGTTTTGGAGGCCTCTCTGGAGATGGAAATATTAATAAATGACAAATAGCCAGTTAGCAAATGTAAACTAAAAAGAAAGTACAAATGTAGAATTAAAAACTTTTTGCTGTTGCTTGAACACATACATAAACTGGCAGGATATGAACCTATCTAATAACATTCAAATTATTTTGTGTGTGTGTGTGTGTGTGTGTGTGTGTGTGTGTGTGTGTGTGTGTGCATGTGCATTCACAGGTTAAAAGCTAAAAGAAAATCTAGTATTTTTCTTAATCTATATACACTTAGGGTAGTCAAACCCACTGATTCTCTGGGATTTTTAGGTTGTATTAGTGACAAGACTTACCACTTCAAAATGTCATCTCATAGAGATTGTCAAAGTATTTCAGAAAATAGTGCTGTAATGCAATTGGCAGGCCTTATTAAGAATTTTTTTTTTCTATGGCCTGGTTGGCTATCTACTTCTGGAAAAAATAAGAGATAGTTGTCATAGTTGCTACCTTTCAAGAGATTACAGTTGATCAGAGGAGAAAAAAACTATGATCTATTATGATTCTTTATAATGCAAGGATATTTATGTAAATATTGAATATTCCAATGAATATTTATGCAAAGAACACTTGTAAGGCACTCCTGGTGCAGGGAAGTGGAACAGGGATTGTAGGTGGTCTTAGGAAGGTCTTTAATTTTATTTTCTGATTAAGAATTTAATATAAAATCCCTATAGTTTTTTTTAAGATTCAAGAATAGTAGGAAGGAAAAATCTACTGTAATCCCAAGAATGAGAAACACAAACAAAATATCTGTAATGGCTACATCTCCATCTATGACTGTCTGTCCAGTTATCTACTTCACCATCCATTCATACTCACCATGACTTCATACTCACATAACTTCATATTCTCCTACCTGCCCCATAAAAATATCTCTTTGGAATTCTGCTGTTTATATCTTTTCCTCTTGACCTTTTTCCACAATATTTTTATATGAACATTTTCCTATGGCATTACTACCTTTGAGAATAATTATAACATCCACATGATATCCAATCTTACAAATATACATAATGTGTAGAATTATTTACCTAGTAATAAATATTATAAGTTTGTATTCCTACGATTATTTTTAACACGTTTCTTGTTTGTATCAGTAATTAACCATGACCTTTTCATATTTATATTTCTATTGTCCAGCAGAATGCACTGAACTTAGTGAATATCTAATAAATAATTGTTTTACTAGTTTGTTTAGCATAAGGCTCCACTTTGGGGACAAATTTTCTGTTTTTCTCTCATTACAAATTGATTACAAAATTGGACTGATTTTAGTTATGACTTTTCTTTGCCTTAGTTCCTAAAAGATGGGCATGTGTGTGCCTGCTGTGAACTGTGACTGGCCCCATGAGCTGCTGAGTCATGCTCTGGTCACAGGACCCTGACATAAAATGAGTGGAATGAAGAATGAATGAAAGAATAGATGAGTGGATGGATATAAATTGTTGTTTACTATGAGAAGTGTTTGGGGTCTCTATTTAGATGTTTGGTGAAGTTTTTGTGACCAGAAATATGACACAGAACTTAAAACTTGTTTATTATCAATCAACCTATAGTCAAATTGGTTTCATGTCACATCTTTTAGCTTGAAGTCACAGTTTCCAAGAACTTATCCAGGATATTAAGTGAGGGTTTACTGTACGTTATGTCTGAGGCACTGAGGGAAAGAGTGGAAATATCAGTGACAACTGAATGAAAAAGGCTCTACTGGGCCTCCCTGGTGGTGCAGCGGTTAAGCGCTGCACTGTGGAGCTGTCGGCAGCGGCGACGCGAGTTCGACGCCCGGCCAGGGAGAAACCCACATGGCGCGGCAGACCTCTCCTGCCTCACCCGCTGCTCCCCTCAGCAGTGTATTTCTGATCTGCCTGTTCTGCTCCCCACTCTGGCTCTGGTGAACCCTCTCGCCGCCCCATGCCTCTGGCCTGTATGTATAAAACCCCAGCTTGTATGTATAAAAAAAAAAAAAAAAAGGCTCTACTGCAGTAATTCTGAACTGGCGGTGTTATCTGGGACAAGTAAAAGCTACAGACAATATCGAGAAAATTAACAGCAATGTCTGAGAAATGAAATAGCAAACAGGAGCCTTGATGTTATGAACTTCTGGTACCTGAAAAACTTCATATTAAACAATTACATGATTAAACATTGCTGCCCAGGAGGTTAGAGAGGGCTATTGCTAGATCTGTGGTTGAACATAAGGTCTTGCCCATATGCAGAGGAGATATGAGGACCTGGAAGAATGTAAGTTGAGAGTAGTTATGTAAACTGCCCGATTTTTCATTGCATGATCCATCAGCAGAGACTGGAAATTTTATTTCTGTAGGTGCTTAAGGTCACCCTTTGGTGAATCATGAACTGACTACTACACTATACTGGCACTAGTGACCCCTAGGAAGACAAGCTTAAATGTTAAGGCAAGTATAAAAAAAATAGTCCCATCAATATAAATACTCTATGAGGGAGACTCCCCAGATTTAATCCAAGCAAGTGACTAAGCAAACAGATCTTGTGTAGTAAAGTAAACAACTCCCTGGGAGGGAGCTTAGAAAATACCGTTGCTACAAGGTAATATAAAAATGTCTGGTTTTGAGTAAATACTAAGAGATGAAAGTAAACAACCAAATGCAACACATATTCAGAAAAAAATCAATATGTTACAGAAATTATGTTTAAAGAATTGAAAGGAAGGAAAAGATATTACTCATTAAATAGAGAATTCCAATAAAAAGAGAAGGGGGTTATGTAAATAGTCAAGTGGAAATTCTGTGGCTGAAAAGTTTAGTGACTAAGTGAAAACTTCACTACAGCTCAATAGGAAATTTGAACAGGGAAAAGAAAGAATCAAAATTGTAGACAGAACAATATAACTTTCCAATCTAAAGAAAGGCAAGAGAAAGGAATGAACATAAAATGCTGAAGGAAAAAGGGGAGGAGAAAGTACCTGAAAAATTGTAATCTGACATTTCCTATTTTTTTTCCTAAATTTCCAAAAGATATTTTTTAAAATTTTATTCCTCAGATAATTCTTCCTCTGTTTTTGGTCTCTCATGTGTTGATGCAGAATATTATAAAACAGATCCAAGAAACTCAGTGAATTTCAGGCAGGACAAAAATAAATATATGACACAGAAAAAAGAGCAAAATAGCAAACAAATTCATCCATCTAAGTAATTGCATATGAGTGGACTAAACACTCTAATCAAATGTCATATATTGTGAGCCTGTATATAAAAACATATATCAATTCTGTACTGCCTAGAAATAAAAATTTATCAAAAACACAAATATACATTGAAAGCTAAGGATTAGGAATAAGAATGCCATGAAAACAGTAACCTGCATACCAATATTAAAGACACAGACTTTCAGACAAAAGAATATTTTAGAATCAAAGGAGGATGTTTCATACTGAAAAAGAGCCAAATATTTGAGAAATGTAACAACTACAAATGTAGTCAGAAATGACAAAATGCAAAGAAGGAATAGTTACTTCATTCAACAAGAATAGTTGGACACTTTACTCCATTCTTATTAAATAAAACAACAGAAAATCAGTGAGAATAGGGAAGACATGAACAACACTTTTAAAATGTAGCTGAATAAACTTCTGCCATATTCTTTTAAATAGACTTCAAAGTCTAGAGATGATCTTCAACGGCTCTTGGCTCCCCCGTCCTTCTTCCTTTTTCCTGAAAAGTGGCACATATTTGCAGCTAAGGTATTTTTATCAGCTTGCTTCTTGTCTGTGTAACTTGAAATGTACAGTTGTTTTCCTTTTGTGGTGCTCTTTCTGTCCCTTTTAATCTAAACTGGCAATGTTATTTAATCATAAATTTCTCAAGAACATTGGAGCATTGTATTAATTGCACTGGGCTTCACTCTATTACATGAAAGATTATTTCTTTTTATTTTTTTCCTGATATAATTCTTCCTGTTTTTGTCTCTCTTGAGTTGGCTGAGGGACAATGCTCTTAACCTTCCCCTAGAGTCCTGTGGTATGATTGACAACTCTGAAGAATACCCCTAATCCCTCGGAAGGGATTGTGCAATCTAATCTTTTGATCTCTGAGGTTTTACCAAAGGGTTGTATAATTCACACTCAACCTTCCTCTATGCTAGACTTATGGTAGCTATTTCTGACTTTTGGCCTCGTTGCCATCTGAGATCCTGAGAACTTTTAAAACCATCAAATTCTATTTCTTTATTGCTCATCAATCTTCTTTCAGTTTACCTCTCCTGTGGCATTTTACTAAAAGTAGCAAGAAGTCCCCATTGTTCAGTAATGCCATTAGCTATAGATCCAGGTTCCATATAATTATAGGATACAATTTGCTAAATTCCTGCCACCACATAACAAATTCCTTCCTCCATACCAATAACACGTTCCTCACTTCTTTCTGAAATCTCACTGGCTATTTCTTAAAATCCAGTATCGTAACAGTCTGTTCACTGAGGCTGAAGTTTTCTCTAAAACAATTTATGATTTCTTTATAAAATACCTGGCTTCTGGGCCTTCACCAGCAGGGTGTTTGGTGTCCATTTTTCTACTAAAATAGACTGCTCAAGGCAATAAATAATTTTTCTACAATGCACTGAAAAATTCTCCTCAAAATTTTCCTTGCATCCACCCACTAGGCGACTCTAAAGCCATTTCCACATTTCTAGGTCCTTTTCAATACAGTTATTCCTCTTGTTACCAAGCTCCTTTTTAGTTTTCTATTATTGTAAATTTGCAGGACAAGTACCATATACTTAATAGCCTAAAAACAACATGTAATTCTTTTCTCACAGTTTTGTAGTTTAGCAAGCTAGGTGGACTCAACAGGATGCTCTTTTTATGCTCTCACAAGCTAAAATCAAGGCAATGGCCAGACGTTTACATGGAGATTCTGGATAAAAGATCAGCAGCAATCTCATTCACCAGCAAACATAAGGTGGCAGACTTCAATGTCTTATGTTTGTAAGATTGAGGACTTACTTGTCTTGCAAGCTATGATCTGGGAAACACTCTAGCTTTTAACTGCCACTCACAAACTCATTTATTGAACTTCCTCATGTGACCCCTCACATTAGAAACAGCAGCAAAAAGACCCCTCAAATTTCCTTCAGGATTCTAATCACTAATTTCCTGCCTGTGACTAGCCAGGAAAATATCAGTTTTTTAATGGGAAATATAAATAGGTTGGGCCTCATTGGATAATCTCTTTATCATAAAATAAACTGTTCTTAATTATAATAGTAAAATCTAATAGCAAAATCTGTTTTTGCCACAAACCATAAAATAATCATGGAAGTTGTTACTACCAGCAACATTGAAATCATTGTGGAGCTTTAACAGAATACTCACTTCTATTCTAAAATTGGAGAAAATGAAATTCTATAGTGAAATGCAATTCTAAATAGTAGCATGTGTAATATGAGAAAAAAATATGCATGGGCAAAAAACAATCATAAAACTGAAAAATAAAAAAAAATAAATAGTGGCTAGTATATTTAAAAATGGTCATGTGATCTAAACATGCATTTAATAAATTAAAAAAAGGACAAAAAGGGCTTGAACATTTCATTATGATAGACTGGCAATTAGTAATGCTAAAACTGATTCTTGAATTTAATGTCTATTCCAAAGTCTTTTAAATGTAAAAGTATTTTAAAGAAGTTGGAAGTTTCCAATGAAAGAGGAAAAGGTAAGAAATATTGAGTAACTCTTGAGTTTTTATTACACTTTTGCTGTATTTATTTTTTTCAAGTCAAACTTCAAAGGGTGTTAAACTTACAAATGAACACCTTACATTCTTTACCAATTATACTGGTCAACAATTAGATAGTCACTGACTTAAAAAGGCCCTAATCTGTAGTATCTTGGTGTGCTGAACATGAATATAACTCTGAATATTTTTCATTAGCTCTCGTTTTGAAGATATTTCATATAATTCATTTTATATGTTTCACCGTGTAAATTTATCCAGTAGGACTGCAACAACATCCTAAATCAGCCTAGAATGATGTAATATTGCATCGTATTGCATAAGACCATCATGCACACATCATCTAGAGTTGAGTGCATCATTTTCTGATGCAATGCACTACTACTGCCAGGTGGTTGCTGAAGTAAGTTGATGTCAGCAGTGCACTATAGAAAGCCCTGTCAGAAAGGTTGATCATTGAAAATATTTCATACTTTGTGCGAGACAGTTGAAGCTACTGTTCCATAGAATTGTTAATATTTTATCCATTTAGGTACAATACAGAACAGTAATGCCTCAAAAGTGAGTTATTGTTCGACAATTTCTGCTCTGTTTGTGGGTAAAATGACATTTGCCATCCAGAAGAAAAGTATCACTTCTCAAGTGAAGAAGGCTTAGCATCTTTACTTCGGGTGCAAGGTTGGTAACCAAGACAAGCCTTGTGCCCCGCATCTATGCTGTGCTACATATACAACACACTTTTATAGTGGTTAAATGGTAAAAGACCATCAATGCTGTTTGCAGTCCCCATGGTGTAGAGAGAGCCAAGCAACCACATAAAAGACTGTTACTTCTGAGCCCCCCCGGTGGCGCAGCGATTAAGCGCTGCGCTGTGGAGTTGTCGGCAGCGGCGACGTGAGTTCGATGCCCGGCTGGGGAGATTCCCACATGGCGCGGCAGACCTCGCCTGCCTAGCCCGCTGCTCCCCTCAGCAGTGTATTTCCGTCCATCTGCCTGTTCTGCTCCCCGCTCTGTCTCTGGTGAGCCCTCTCACCCCCCAACACCTCTGGCCTGTACCCCAGCTTGTATGTACAGATAAATAAAATCTTAAAAAAAAAAAAAGACTGTTACTTCTGCTTGGTTTCTCCTTTTTCTAGCAGAATAACGAAGCAAAAGAAGTCGAGAATAGTCTGCCCAAACATTCCGTCTGCATTGAGATCAGTCCCACATGGTGAGAGACTCCCTATTCCAGAACCTCCAAAAGAATATTCTCTTGATTCATCTGATGAGGGCAAGGGTGAGCCGACCTATTCTTCTCCTGTTCCATTAGCATGCAGTGATCCAGATTTACACTGTGGTGCATCATCAACCCCACACAGACTAACAAAGGAAGAGCTAAATGACCTGGTTTGTGATTTGGACTTATTCAAGAACAAGGCAGAATAGCTAGTATCAAGATTCCAACAATGGAATCTTCTAGAAGAAGATGTCACAATGACTTTATAGTGAAAGCACCACCATCAGTTGGAGCCTTTCTTCAGAAAGGAAAGTACTCTGGTATTCTGTTCCGATATCGAGGGCCCCATGAATGCCTTAGAAATCACTCATGAACCACAAGAATAGAGACTATTTGTAGACTCTTCGAAACTGAGTCTTAAGCCTGTGCTTTTGCACAATGGAAACCGTCTTCCATCTATTCTATTCCTGAACAGCTGTACAAGAGACAAGTGAAGAAATCTAAGAAGTAGTCTATGACTTGATTTTTTACAGGTATTAACCATAGGCCTATTACTATTGGTATGCATTTTGTGATGTAAACATCAATTTATTGCAGATTACAAAAAAAAAAATAGAGCCAAAAATTAGAATTTGACATTGGGCATTAATACGATATATAATTTTTCACCAGCAATTAAACAGTGGAAGCCCATAATTATATAATATTCAATTTTTTGATAGTTTATTTTCTTATCTTTCACTTATTATTAAGGCAAGCAGAACAGTGTAAACTCAAACAAATTCTTCATTTTCTCCATAACTTATTTTCTATAATCTATAAAGTGAATGATACCTTGTCCTAAGAGAATTGTGATGAGTTAAGTTACTTAGCAAATGCAAGACCCCGAGAAAATTGTTGAGCCCTGTGGAAGAGGAGGAATGCTAAAACAAAAAATGGGCCAACCTGTGTCTATTAGAAAATGATTACATTCTTAATTTTTATTCAAGGTGTAACCTATAAGGACATTTTATATCAATGTCTTGGAAATTTTCCATGGAGCTCTACAAATGATAGAATTAATTTTGCCATGCATTCAAGATAATTCAATATCTACCCCCTTTGAACATAGAATATGAAAAAAATGCAGCATACTTACCATTAAAATAAGTTTATAAAAAGCAACTTGAATGGGATTTGGGAAGCCAAGAGAACAGACGACTCTCCACGATGCCAGGGCAGCTTGCACGCGCTGCCGGCTGTGAGGGTCGTGGCGGCTCTGGTTGGAGTTCCCCAGCCTGGCCTCACTACCATGAGTGTTTCAGCTTCAGGGTGACATCATTGTTATTTAACTCCTGACCTTTGCTCTTCCAGCTTTTTCAATCACTATATATGCCCTAAGAGCCCATTGTTTTTTCTACTTTCCTAACAAAATATTGCTTTCAATTTGATCATTTAAGATAATCTATTTATTCAGTCCACTGGCCAATTGGTCAATCACCATAAACCAAATTGCTGTTACAGGCGAAGCCTTACCTTAGGAATTGTGGGAATTCTGCAAAAGCACAGAATGCAGACCTTGCAGTTCATACACTTCATGTAATTTTACAAGAAACTAAAATAATAATAAATCATTCATGAAAATATGTCTCATTGCCTATTTAGTTACTGTCAAATTGTCATTGTATGTGTATTATTTTTGAGTCTCATTTTTACATAACATTGAAAAGTAATCAAGGAATACAGCAGGTGTAGAACAAAAATATATTTTGATGTAGAACAAAATATTTGCAATATGTCTTTATCAGCACAGAGATTGTTAACATCTGAATAAAGGCCATCTAAAACTGTTTTTCCCATAACAGAGAAAAATGTATCTATCACCAAATCACCATTGATTCTATCAACTGAAATAATCACTGCTGTGAAGAGAATTCAAAGTTTAGTACAAGAAAAGTTCACTGAAGGGGTTTTTCAGTGCCGCACTGAGGACCTAAATCCCGGAACAGTCACTGATTTGTCTGAATGACTGACTTGCCTTCTGAGGTGTTGTCTCAGTTTATACAGGTTAAGATGCATACCTAGAAAGAATACCTAATTAATTCTATAACAAAGAACGGGGAGACATTTGATTAATTTACAACATCTTGATTTAACTAAAGGAGATTGTTTTATAATATTTTTGCTTATTGATGAAAGGCAGAGCACTAGGTATAACTTCAAAACGATCCCTAATTTTACAAAATTAACTCAGTCAGAGCTATTTGTGAGGCAAGAAAATCTAAGGCTCAAAAGTTACTTGAATCTCTTCTCTAAGGAATGCTCCTGCAGATGTGAGGGTCCAGCTGTGCAGTCAGGTCAATATCTCAAGCTTATTCTTTCAGCATCTCCTAAACTTGATGGGAGTGGACTTAGTATGTGAAATGTCCCACGGTTTCTTATTGTCACAGGGCTTCTTCATAGCAAACAGATGCTATTTGTTTTGAGGACTCCAGTATTGCAGTGGCTCTGCAGTATTTTCAGAGCAGAGGAAACATCTCTAGCTGACTGTAGAATTCCTTTTCAGTTTACAATTCTTGAAAAGAGTCTACATATTAACAAAACTAAAGCATAGTTAATTTCGTTTTAAAGATTTAACTATTTATGTGTACAAGGGTTGGGATGCAGGCCAGAGGTGTGGGGGGTGGGGTGAGAGGGTTCACCAGAGACAGAGTGGGGAGCAGAACAGGCAGATGGACTGAAGTACACTGCTGAGGGGAGCAGTAGGCAAGGCAGGAGAGGTCTGCTGAGCCATATGGGAAGCTCCCTGGAGGGGGATCGAACTTGTGCGGCAGTGGCTCTGGATAGTGTCATAGTGCTGCGACGACCCACTGCACCACCAGGGAGGCCCTAGAGCTAATTTCTTTTAGCTTCTTTTCTTAACTGAAGACTGGGTCTGGTACATATTTATCCAATATGACTAAAAGAATCTTTAAAATTTAATCAATGTTGAAAAATACTGTATAGGGTTCTAAAGGATGTGACTGATAGAATATTACTATTTTTCACAGAATCACAGATTGCTGATAACCTCTGTCCCACAAATAGATCTGTCTTAAATTTTACTTGAGGAACAAACTTCTTATGTTGTACTGAGCATAAAATTCTCTTTGATCACATGTAACCTAAACCCTATCTTGCCCCCCAATACTGTATTATCTCATATTTTTTTTCGTTCAGTGAAAACTACATTTTCTATGAATGAATTTAGTCTTTTCTTTTGCACATGTCAGTGGATTGTGAAATTTCCACTAAGATTTTCTTCAGAATCTTGCTTATTTCATTCTTTGGAACTGAAGAACTTACAAACATGACATACATTTCCTGAGCCTTAATAATCACACTCACACTACCCTTAGTCTCCACCACAGATGGATGAATGTCCACGTGTGATCTGAGATCTTAAGAGCAAGCTCTGTACAACTTGTATTGACTAAATCCAAATGAATTTATCTTGTTAGCCACAATTTTCTGATTTTAGGGGGAGAAAGAGGGAGGGAATATTTTTTTGTGCTTTGCCTAGCTCTGGATCTTTCAGAATTATAAATTGAAAAAACTTGTGACAAAAATTCCCCCTCCTCCAGGGTCTCCCTGGTGGCACAGCGGTTGAGCACCGCGCTGTGGAGCTGTCAGCAGCGCGCGATGCAAGTTCGACACCCAGCCAGGGAGAATCCCACATTGTGTGGCAGACCTCTCCTGCCTCGCCTGCTGCTCCGCTCAGCAGTGTATTTCTGATCTGCCTGTTCTGCTCCCCGCTCTGTCTCTGGTGAACCCTCTCGCCGCCCCACAGCTCTGCCCTGTACTCCAGCTTGTATGTATAAATAAATAAATCTTTAAAAAAAAAGATAATCAAATTAAAAAA